>RJWH01002883.1:0-176948 GCA_004363575.1 Solenodon paradoxus
ATGGATGGGTGGGTGGGTAGGTGGGTAGATGGGTGGGTGGGTGGGTGGATGGGTAGATGGGTGGGTGGATGGTTGCAAGGATGAGTGGATAAGAAAGTACAAAAATAAATGAAAGAGGTGCACCCTCGTGGCCTAGCAGATTAAACAAGGTACAGTCCACATCCCATTCCAAGGTCCCTGTTTCAAGACCTTGGTTCGGAGGAACAACAAATGATGAACAACAGAATAAAATAAATACAAGTGTTTCTTTCTCTCTTCCTTCCTGCCTGCCTACTTGCCTTCATTCCTGCCTGTACCTTTCTAAAAAAAAATCTACTAAAAGTAAATAAATGAATAAATGAGAAAGGAGTAAGTAAGGATTAGACAGACACAGTTCTTGAAAATTGGTAAGTGTGGTTACATTTTAACATGGCCCCAAATCCATTAAACACAAGGTTCTAATAAGTATATGAAGATTGTTAAAGTTAATGAAAAGCAGGCAAGTCAAATGTACCTGCACATGAATTGTGAAGCTGAAAAAATGGGGAGCAAAGCGGCAAAAGACTCAATTGAAAATTCATCAAGGCAAGGACTAACTGATTCTTATCCATGACTATATGACCAGCATCAAGAACAGTTCTAGACACACAATAGAACTTAATAAAATTGTTGAATTAATGAATGAGCAGTCACTTGCAGCAATTACGCTAAGACTTTGAGGTGTATGAGAATCACTTGTAGAATGCACTTGAAGTTCCATTTCCCAAAATTCTGAATCTATAGGTCTGAAGGAGTCCAAGATAGATACATCTTCAAAAGTATCCCTAGATGACTCAGATACAGGTGAGCCTCACACGAAGCTCCCATCAACTCTTTATAAGTTATTTCCAGGTGTTCCCCAAAAGGCACTAAAAATGCCAGTTTATTAGCTCATTGAAGTCAGATCTTTGCTTTTGGGTTCAAAACTCTGCCTCTGGATCGCTAAATTTGCCAGGCCACTGATGAGAAGATAGACCTACAGATAAGTTACACTTCAAACTGCGCTGTGTTACCCTTTTTGGAGCTTTCTGTCAGTACAGTTGTTCTCAAGCCTAGAGCAAGATGAGATCCACCTGAAGGAGGGGTTTTAAAAAGACCTATGCCTGAACTGTAGCATAAGCCAGCAAATTCACAAATCTGGAGCCAGGGCTCAGTGATCAGAATATTAGACAGGTGTCCTCAATACAACCAGCTGGCAGGCCCTGCCTCATCTGCACCACTGTGAACTACATTTTCAGAGCTCCTCTTACTTCCTTCCCCACCACTGGTTGTCTTACTTTCGAAAATATGCTGGCTTCAAAGACATTTTACATCCTGAATTCTGGTTAAAACAAAGGGAAAGCCTACATATTAAAGTGAACCATAAAAAAAAAAATCAGAAAAGAATCCATTTTTGAAATTTTAGTTTCGTGTCATTTACTTTTACTAAATAATTTAGCTTGGTAAGGCAACGGTATGTTTACAAATCCAGTACGTGACCACTAAAGTTTTAGTGGCCCAAGCCTCCCTGACCCCTGTCAGATGGGAGAGGATCATTCACAAGTGCATATTCTCCTTTGAAGAATTAATACATGTTTGTACTTTATTTATTTCCTACTTTGTCATAAAACAGATAAAAAGGAAGTTTAAATGCAATTTGATATATAAAGGAAACATACATTGGAAGACAATGAAACAAAGAGGAACAAGGGTACATCCAACAAATGAAGCCAAGTCTGAACCCATGTTATATTCTACTCTCCACAGGCTTCCTGCAGAGCCTTGCATTTCCTCAGAGCCTCCCCAGCCTGGCCAGAGGTTTCAGCCTGAGTGACCTTCTCCTAATACTGAGATCATGATGCTGACTCTGACCCTTTAATCAAAATACCACACCCAGTTCCTTGCCAGCATTTCTGTTCTTACAATATTCCTCCAGCTTCAATGGGCACCAGTTCCTGGACTTATTTCTGATTCAGCAGGTCTGGATGGGGCCGGAGAATCCGTCTTTCCCACAAGTTTTCAGGTAATACTGATGCTGCTGTTCTGAGGGCCACACTTTGAGACCCACTGCTCTAAAGGTTTCCCATGATAATCTGAACTCTTTAGAGGAAGACAAAATATTTCCTCTGAATTACAAGGCCATATAATTCTAGCTTCTACCTCTTCCGGTTTCTTTACCAGCTTTGTCTCTCAGTTCTCAGTCCAGTGGCCTTCACTCCATTTCTCAAATGTGTTATACTCCCTTCTGTTGTGAGCCATCTGCACATTCATTCCCTCTCATCATTAATCTTGTCACACAACTCATGACCCACCACCATCTCTAACACTATTTTTCCAGTTAACCTAACTCATGGGAAGCCCTTAGTTTAAACCATGTTTTCTTGTTTTATAATCCCAGAGAACCCTACCCTATTCCTTGCCTCTACAACACTAATATCTACTGGTAGTTTACATTCATGAATGTGAGATGTGGATTAATGTCTTTCTCCTCCTCTGGACTCGAAGCCACATAAAATGGGGGCCATGTTTGTTTTTGTGGATTGATTCATCCTTAGGGCCTAAAATACTACTTGAAACAAAAGAAAACAATTTACTTTTTTAAAATGAATTAATGTATTCATTTTTTACAGTTGTCTATACAGGTAGTTAACCTAAACAGGTAATAACTTTCCAAATGCTCCCTTCTTCCACCTATACATTCCTCATATAAAATATATGATTGTTATAAAATATGAAATTGCTACAGACGAAACAGTGTAGAAATTGAAAATTCCTTTCACCTCCTTTTCCGCTCCTCAATTATTTGCTCTATATTTAAACACTTCTAAGAAAAGTTATCAGTAGTCTATATTTATTTTTTATATGATTTTTTTATTGCAGTAACTTATTCTACACATTAGAATAACCTTACATGTATAGGTTCCCCATTCTACAGATACATGTCCACACACCCTGCCCTCCATCAAATCACCAAGTGTTCTTCACCACTGCCAAGTGGGCTCTACCATCACTGGCCCCCACCTTCACCCTACTCCCTACTGGTAACCTGAGTTATATTGTAAGTGTTCAAATCGTTGGTTTTGCTTCATCTATTCCTTCGTTTTGTCTATTCATGTTCCACCTCTGAGTGAGGTCATCTGGTATCTATCTTCCTTCTTTTGACTTGTTTCACTTAGCATAGACCCCTCTAGATCCACCCATGTTGACTCAAATGACAGGGTTTCATCTCTTCTAAGTGCTGTGCAGTATTCCATTGTGTACATGAACCACATCTTCTTTATATATTCATCTGACATTGGGCAATTAGGTAGTTTCCATTTCTTAGCTATAGTGAACAGGGCTGCAATAAACATGGGGGCGCATACATCTCTGAAAATGAGTGTTTCTGTATCTTTTAGGTAAACATCCAGAACTGAAATGGCAGGATCATATGGGATTTCCATCTTCAACTTTTTGAGGACTCTCCAAACTGTTTTCCATAGGGGCTGCACTCCCACCAACAGTGTAAAAGTGTTCCCTTTTCTCCACATTCTTGCCAACATTTGTTTTTTCCAAACTTTTGGATGGTAGTCAATCTCTCAGGTGTAAGGTAATACCCCATTGTTATTTTGATTTGCATTTCCCTGTTCCCTGTAGGAACAGCATTCATATGCTTGTTGGTCATCTGCATGTCCTCTTTGGAAAAACATCTCTCCAATTCTTCTCACTCTTTGATTGGATTGCCTGTTGTTCTGTTACTGAGCTTTATGAGTTCTTTGTATATTTTAGATATTAAAGCCTTGTCAGAATATAGAATGCAAATATCTTCTCCCTATTAGTAGGCTGCCTTTTGGGAAAACCATTTACTTTTAATGGAATCATATGTTATACACTTGTTAAAGTCAATCTCACACTTAGGTCTAATGTCTCAGCCACATATGAAAGCAAAGCTATGTTAATTATGCAATTGAGTCTTCACATTATCCATAATGGTGATATTGTTCAGAATTATTACAATCATCTCTCTTCTTAAACCGGGGTGTGGGTTGCATGTGACCCAAACATCCTGCTCAGTCAAACGTAACACAACGTGCATTGATGTCAACCCAACCACAAACCCAGTCATCAAAGTCCTGGCAACTGGTCATCACTCGATGTCCAGTGTGGGCCAAAGGAAAACTTCCAGAGCATGTCATGGTGGTGATAAGTGAACAGAATGTGAAATTCTACAGGTACATTTCTGATTACTAATGGTCTAGCTTAATCCAGAGTTGATTTAGAATCCTTAAAGGAATAGATGGACTCTCTATTCTCCAGGCTGTATTCCAAGAATATTTTTACTCTTGGCCAAAGCTTTGAAAAAATTGGACATCACCACTGTGTTTCAGATTTTATTCCATGGCGAGTCACTGGAGGGCAGTTTGGGTGGATTCTAGTAGAGAGAAAAACCTTATGTTTTACAAGCCAGGCTTGATGAGAAACCTGAGCCTCAGACAAAGTGCTTAGGGCCTCCTAGAATCTGATTATTTTAATACTTGCATTCTGGCCCCACTGATCCATAAGCTAAAGCTATCAGGCTCCAAACTGGTCATAGAAAATTATCATGGTGGAGCAGAGTGAGAAAAATGTGGGCTGAACAGGAGCCACAGTTACCTGGGTTCAAATCCTGCTTGGGACACTGGTTGTCTGTACACTTACAAGACAAGTATGTAAAACCTCCCAGTTTCCTAACTTGAAATGTTTAGTGTGTATGTGTATGTGTGTGTGTGTATGTGTGTTTTAATTTGAAGTTAATAAGGCAAGGTGTATAAATTGTCTAACATAGGAAGTATAATAAATACTATTTTGTTGTCTTCCATGATTCATTATCTTAATCAGCTATTATTTTTAAGAATCCAAAGGTTGACATACTACCAAAAAGTTATGTCACAGGAATTTTCACTTGTGAAGCAAAGCAAATTTGAAGTCAGGCTCAGCCTGGTTCCTGGCTTTTGTTTTTGTTCCTGCTAATGTCTTGAGGAAGACCCAGTGGATGCCTTTTAAAAACCATTAAAGTAGAAAAAAGTTATTCCCCAGGGTCTAGTAGATGATGGGGCCTTGAAAAATCAGGCTGCCTATTGCTCTGGGTCAGGTGGCGGCAGGCACCTGGGGTCCACCTTGGAGGCTTTTATTCAGGGATGAATTCTGTAGCTAAGGATGGTCATGAACACCTTGAAATTCAGGTATTAACCTGGCTTGCTCAGCTGCCAGATCTTCTCCCCAGTGGTTTCTGCAAAGAGTTTTAAGTTTGTCAGCTCATTTTTCATTTGCGGCATCTAACTCTGGAAATGGTGAAGGTCTTGGGTTGCCCCCAACTCCGATTAGCAGACAGAGCTTTTTTTTTTTTAATAGAATCTCTTATTTTTTATATTGCCCAGAGCGCAACAGTCAAACCTGGGACAGCACTTCATGAGGTGATGTCACTTTGATTTGATTCTGCCCTAAAGGGGCACCCCCAAAAGAAGGAATACATTCAAAGGACTGAGGCTAAGGACCCTGGGTGTGTAGAAAGTAAGGAGATTCAGTATGGCTGGAGCCTCTGGAGTTCAAGGAGTGATGACAGAGAAAAAGGTCAGGCAGGGTGCTGACAACAGACGCTAAAGTGTTCTTATTGTTCCAGGGGTCTTCTTACTCTCTTAAGTCATAAGAAATCAGCACATCAGGGCAGACATGGAGGAAGTGGTACAGTCAGATTATGTTTATGTAATGCCACTCTCACTCTGGTGGGCTTTGTGAAGGATGGAGAGAAGAAAACATAGATACAAGTAAGTCAAACACCAGTACAAAGTTGTTAAAGCAATCCAGAGTTAAAACTATATATATACATATATATATATATATACATATATATATGTATATATATACACACACACACATATACATGCATATATATGTATATATAGATATGCACACATACATATACTTTACAAATATAATTATATACATATGATATTATATCTCTTTTTTCTTTATGTGAGCATCTTAACCATGCTCTAACCATGTATGCACACACACACACACACACACACACACACACAATTTAAACAGAGAAATCACAGTGAAGACGGAGAACATTCAATTGAGGTAGCAATCCTATGGCAATACCAAGCAGATGTGGGAAGAAATGGGAGAAAGATCAGGGGTTTAATCTTGCTGGTTTAGTATGTCTAAGTGGATACAGAGATGATCACGGTGGACCCGTTAACAAATGCCTTTCCTGCCAGCATCTTGGTTTTAAGATTTGTAAGATTAAAAGACTGGAAGACTGACCTTGACTGGGGACACAAGGAGACTATGTGATCTCTGCTGCAATCGGGATTATGTTCGACGTGGCCTCTGGTCAGCAAGCAGGAGCAGTACTTTTGGAAGGAAGTTGGTGATTTGAATGTGCAGCATGGAGCTCTACACACAAATATTTTTAAGCTAAGGTTAATTCTCTCATGCATATTACATCTTTGAATAACAGAAAAAGCACTTGTGCTTGATGAAGTCACTCCATAACCTGGGGCAGGTATATCTGACTTCTCCGTGTGTAAGAGCTACTTTAAATAAAAATTCACAGACACCATACTCTCCAGTGTTGAGATCTCTGCATCCATGAGTTGCTTTTATGTCCTTAGACAATTACATTGTCTCGGTCTTCATTTCCTTAACTCCAAATGGTATTAAGACTGATCTCATCAGCTTTACTCAAGTTAGAATGAGAGAAAGGAATAAAATGATCACCATGCAGTTTACTATATAGAAGAACTCCCTTGAAGTTACTCCTTCCTTCCCTTCTGTTTAGAGGACGTAACCTCATGTAATGGAACATCCGATGATTTCAAATCAAATAGGCCTGAAGTCTATCTTATAAACCTGAGTAATTTAAGTTCCCTAAGCCTCATTTTTCCACCTATAAGATGGAGTTAGGAGTATCTACTTTACATGGTTGATGAAATACTGGCAACCTGTCTGGTTTTACTTACACTTGTCAATGCATATGGTTACAGGACATTATGTCACGTGTAACTGAATGACCTTCAACACAAGACAGGACTTGACGATGAGAGGTGTGCATAGACAATAACCACCAACCCAGGAGAGAAAGAACTGGGAGATTCCCCTTTTAATTAAGTTAGTTGGTGATACACATGCAGGGGATGAGAAACTGCGGGGAGATAGAGTCTCAAGTCTAAATCACTGGGAAAGAAACAAGGCTAATTTTTTTTCTTTTTGGCACAATGCATTAGATAAGAAGGCTAAAACAATTTTTGTATATAGCAAACAATATTTAGATGCCCTGGTCAAATAATAGAAACAGTACTAAGTTTCAAAAGAAATAACAGAAAGCAGAAGCTCTCACCTGCTTTAGAGGGCAGCAATCAAGAGTCATGAGTGGAATCAGTCTTTCACATAACAGTAAGCACATTTGTGGCAGTGCACGGAACTTATTTCTTGGTTGGCTTTCTTTTTCTTAGGTGACCAGTACTTACAAGGACCATTCCTCACTTAGGAATGCATCCAATAATTTTGCCGACATTAAGGACTAAATCACAGAGGAACAGAAGACTGCTCTCCAGGAGAGGCTTATACGGAGACACAAAAAGACTTTGGACATCTAGAAAACATGCGCCCCATCGAGGGAAGAAGAATGCATTTTCTATTTCTACATCAACTTTAATATTTTTCATCTGGAGTTATTTCTCTACTGTCAGCAGAAAAAAAATCTTTGCATGCGGGTGTGTATTTATGAGTGAGTTTTATCTCTAAACAGATTTGTAACTAAAAACAGAAATATCTTTTTATGGGAGACAGCTGGTTGGGAGATTAAAGATACACATGGAAAGAGAGAAGGGGAGGTGGGGTGCTCAAATTAACAAACATTCCTAGACATAGACTGTCTGTGAGAATTAGGAATCGTTTAACTTGTGACCTAAAAAATATCTAATCCCTACCAGTTTCCCAGGAAAGATTTCAGTCTATTTGGCATTTAAAAGAAAAAAAAAAAAAAAAAAAAAATCCTGAATAGCCAAGCACAGAGCTATAACTCTTCGAAATCTCAAGGAATCGCAGATAACCTATAAATACTATCTGAGCATAAAATTCCTAAATATGAAGTTCCATTTATGGGATTCAGAAAAAAAAAAAAAAAAAAAAACCAGTCAAATCAGGCCAATTCTGGGCTTACTTTCTGTCTTTGGAATACAAAAAGATGTGTTTCTGAAATTTTTGACTGGGCTCCGAATTTCAAGCATCTGCCACATGTTTGTGCTGGGAGTGTACCATCATTGCAATAAAACTATTCTTGGGTTTATTTTTCCAAAGGACACTGACAAACATGAGTTTCTAAACCTTTTCACTGAGATTAGGCAAAACCCTTTGAAATTGCTTCGCCAATACCCAAACTGGATTTAGGATACCGATGATCAAACAATGTCTAGTTATTTTCTTTCTAGTCTAGGAATCAAATCATTCTTAAAAATAAACAGCCCGACTGGCTTCATCTGAGATGGTGGTCAGTTGTCATTGGAGCATGGGTGGCGGATTTTGAAGAGGGTCTTAGGACAATCACTTTCATGCGGTGAGCCTCATGCCCCAACTCAAGAGGCACATGTGCCTTATGCCGATTTAATTTTTGGAATCGTCTGAATAAGACAGCAGCACAGAGCTGGCCAATATAGTTAACGGCTTTTCATAGTAAAACCGAAGTTGCAATCATCAGGATTGGCTGATGCAGGAGGAATGAAGCAAGGTCCATTTCCCACACATCTCTCCATCTAGCTGGGTATTTCTCAAAATTTTATTGTTCAAAAGTGACTTGCATTTAAAAAATTTCTTTGAAAATGAAATGTATGGCTCTCTCATATATGGAAAACCAATATCAACTGCCATAAATAGAAGGTAATGTAAGAACAAATACTATGAAAATAAATCAGTGTTAGAATTTGCTTCCTGAAGACTCTCAGTCTGATATTTAACATTAATTGTTGTTTAAAGAGAGGTAAGCAGGTTTAAATAGACGTTAAAAACAAATTACTAATGAGGTCATTGCATGAACTGATTGATTACTAAAAAGTTACTCTCATACCATGTACTATTTACTGTCACATGCTCATATTACAATGAACAATCACCTTTAATAATCTATGTACTGAGAAATCCATCTTTAGTGGACAGCTATACAGTGCTACTTATATAGAGAATCCATGTCACTTGGTAACATTCAGCCCTTTAAGAGCTTATCAGTCATTAGCACCTGAGAATGGATGTGGGTTAGATTCTTTCCTGCCCATCAATCCTTCCTACATTATCTTCCTGATTCTTGGGTTTAGATACAGTTGAAGATTTTTTTCTCTTCTATCTCCATGTTTTTACATAATTACTTCTACAAACTAGTTCTCATGCCTGCCTTCCTTCCACAAACATGCTTTTGCCCAGCTTGACAACTCCCATTCAGGAAGGTACAAAGAATCTTTAGAGGACAAGTTGATTTAGACATTAAATGTGCTACACTTGAGGAATTAATCAGAAATATTTTTTTTAAGGTATAAAGACATGAATACAAAAGCCATGTTAAAATGGTTTGAAAAGGAAAAAGAAAACACCAATGAAAGTCATGGCAATATCCGTAAACATAAGACTGGCTAAATAACCAAGCTTCAACTAACAAAATATAATATAGAGAAGTTAAAAATAATAGGGTTTAAATAGGCATTTCACCAAAGTGGAATGGAGATGATCAACAGACTCATAAAAAGATATTATTTCTTGCTTATCATTGGGGAAATACAAATCAAAACTACAATGTGATTTCACCACACATTCATTAGAACGGCTTCTATCAAAAATCAAGTAACAGTGTTAATAAGTGTTAGTGAGGATGTAGAGAAAAAGGAACTCTTGCACACTGTTGGTGGACATGTAAATTGATGCATCCACTATGGAAAAGAATATGAGATTCCTCAAGAAATTAAAAATAGAACTACCATTTGACCCAGCAACTCTACTTCTCAGTATTTATCCAAAGAAGATAATAACACTAATTTGTATAGATAGATGCACCCATATGTTCACTGCAGCACTACTCAAAAACGGAACCAACTTGTGTCCATCAGCAGATGACTGAGTAAAGACATATGATTGTATGTATACACACACACACACACACACACACACACACACTAAAATACAACTGAAAAAATGATTCAATGGATGAAAGCCAAATAAGCTTGAAGGAGAAAGACAAAGAGTGGGTGATTTCATAACTTCATTTATATAAGGAATATAAAGAAACAAAGCAAATAAACTAAATTAAAAAATTAAGTCTTAAAACTGGTTAACAAAATGGTTTTCACCAGAGAGGAAGAGGTGGGAGAGGTGGGATGGGTGGCAGGGCTGACTGATTGGCGGTGGATGGGCACTGGAACTAGGCAGTGTGGCATGTACAGCTGTCGTGGTCTGAAACTTAAACACTGATGTAAAAGAATGTCACCTCAATTTAAAAAATGGAGTCATCTATATATTTACATAGGACGACAGCTATATAGATAACCTGGTCTATGTAATTTACTGAGTGCTTCCTTGTGCTTTACCATGTCTGTAATTCATTCATTAAATATTCATAAAATCACCAAGGAGTAGCAATATTATCCCATATTGAAATGAGGAACTTACGACACAGGAAGGTGAAGTTATTTGCTCAGAGTAACCATTTGACTCTAGAACCAAGATATAACCTCTATGAATTTTAATGCTTTAGTCTTTTGAAATTTTAGACTATATGCAGTGTAGGTCTTGAAAAACGTATGTCAGACTGTCAGCGTCACATACCTTGGAAAGAAGCAGCAGATTCAGAAGGGATATCTGTATACTCAACAAGGTACATGGTGCTTGATTCCTAACAACTTGATCTCAATGCCTGATTGACTGACTCCATTAAATCCTAGTTAAAGAGTGCAGAAACAAAAGATATGATCTAGTGCAATACTAGGCTCCTAATATTAATCCGTGATCCCCTAAGTCCAGGGTAAAGACTGGGTCTTCACACTCATAATCCTACAGATCTCACTTTGGTTTACTAGCTCCAGGTCATGATTTCTCAACACTTCGACCTCCCTGACTTCCCTCTGGCAGGTCTTCTACCTAGTTCACGTCAGTTCTAATTTATTTTTAACCTCTTCTAATATTTGGGGTCCTTCTTAAGGATTCCTGAATATCAGAGTTCAATTTAGCCCTCTTTTTAAGGGGGGGTTTATTTACAGGGTAGTGCTGAGTAAGCACCAAGTTAGGGTGGGAGGACTGGAGGCAACTATAACCTGTGGTTTTAATCTTTACATCCCATCTGTCTTTTCAAGGTGAAGCATAGTGATATATTCCGGGGCCTGTTAATGAAACTGCTAAGGCAGGGGGTGGCTTATTTTTAAGCACATTATAATAACTATTTGCAAATCTACTCTGATAATCTCTCTTTGAAAGTGAAAGCTCTGGGCGGCATGACAAGTATCTTAAAGTACCACCTTCCTACGACAACAACATAATTATTATTATCATTGTTATTATTCCTCAGAGATTTATTTGCAAACTTAAGTGGCAAGTCTTTTTTATCTGGTTTCCTGCCAGATACCAGGTGTACCTCCCTCTGCCTTGGTTAATAATGCCTATAAATAAACATCAATAAGAAATAAGTCTGCTGTTCTGTGACCATTTCTGTGATAGAAAGTGGTAGAAATGACTAAACATCAGGAGACTGAACTATGGCAATGTGATCAGCATTCCTGCTGGGTCTGATACAGACCAGACACTATAAAGTTCTTCCCATTCAAAATTTCTCAACTTAAGAAAACATCATGGTAAACATTATAAACCCATTTCAAAAACTGGGATATTGAGGGTCTGAGAGCTGGTGTGATTTGCTCAAGGTGGATTTGAGAGACCATGTGATTTGACCAAAGTCAACAGTAAGTGATAGAAACATGAGCTGGATTACACTTTTCTGACTTAACATCCCAATGTATTGTCTAATGAAGGCTTTCACAGACAAACCACAGATATGTTCTTGGTGACTTCTCTCCTTTGAAAATTGACTTCTTGGACAAATCTAAATATTACATAAATTCCTCTCAAATTTCTGGGTTGTGGCTACCATGAAGGGGTGGAGACATATGGGTAGAAGTTAGCTTTTCTCTTTCTTAAGCACAGCTCCCAAACCTCTGCATTGTGCTATGTCAGCACACAGCTGTGGGACATCTCCCAGAGATGTTTACTTTCACTGACCCTACCTCTCCCACACTTTTGTATGGTTTTTTTTTTTTTTTTTTATTGGTTTAAGTGTGAACAATCATCATCCACATGAAATCTTCCAGCTGCTTCTGCAGTTCTTTGGAGACCAAAGTCTGAAAGTCATAGCCACCCTGCCCTCCTGGGGGCACTCTAATGGAAGAGCTCTAGGGGCAAGGTCAAGGCTGAGAGAAAACAGAGGGAAGGGAAAATCCAAGCCAAAGATGCCTCTAGATCCTACATGGCTGGGAGGGGCTGGTTGTCGGGATGATCAGGAGACAGAAAGTCTTTCCAGCTCTGCTTCTGTTTATTTCCCTGCTGGCCTTCCTTGTTGATTTAAGACTTGTTTCCTGGTGATTTTCATTTGATCTCAAGCAAAAGACCCCAAGATTCTCTCAGAGGTCACAATTTTTCATCTGATGAGAAGGTAATGAAATCTGTAGGAGCCATTTCAGGTATATGACACTATTTTATACCCCTTTTTAAAGTATATGTACATATTTTAAAAAATAATTTTATTGAAGGAACATTGTAGCATAACATTATATAGGTCTAAGTTATGCATCATAGTAAATTCACATCTGTATATGTTAGTTCACCACTATTTTAATTTTTCCTTCACTGTAAAATTAATTCCCTTTACCTGGTTTGCCCACTCACCCTCTCCCTTCTCTTGCAATCACTGATCTGATTTTTTTGACTAGAAGTCAACTGTTTTTTGAGCTTGTTCATTTGTTAAAAGTCTACTTTTGTCTATTTAGTCCCTTTGTTTGGTATCTCTATATACCACATATGAATGATACACGCTGTCTTTCTTTTTCTGGCGTATCTCACTAAGCATAATTCCTTTCAGGTCCATCCATGTTGCTGCAAAAGGCAGGATTTCATCTTTTTTTGATAGCTTGAGTAATACTGCAGAGTGTGTGTGTGTATATATATACACACATAAACACACACATACATATATACACCGCTTCTTCTTCATACACTCATCTATTGATGGACATTTAGGTTGTTTCCAGCTTTTGGTTACTGTAAATAATGCTGCAATGAACAAAAGTATACATATATCTCTGTGAATTAGTGTTGTTGTATTTTAAGGGTAAATACCCAGCAGAGGAATAACTGGATTATATGGGATTTCCATTCTCATTTTTTTTTGAAAACTCTCCATACTGTTTTCCATAGTGGTTGCACCAGTTTTCACTCTCACCAACAGTATGAGTTCCTTTTTCTCCACATTCCCTCAAACACTTGTTTCCAATCTTTTGGAAGCATTATACCCCTTTAAAAAATGTTTTAAATGATAGAAAATCATGCAACATGACATTCACCATTTGAACTTGATAAAGCATATAATGTAATGGTTTCTAAACACTCACAACATTATTCTACTACCATCATCACTCTCATTTCAGAATGTTTCCATCACAGGGCTGAGTCCCATTAACAATAAAAAGAAGCAGGTTTTCGTTTGCATTTTACAGCTGAGGCAAAGGAGACTCAGAGACTGGTAGGTGTGGAGTGGTAAAATTGAGATTTGCATACCTGAATGCTTCAGTTCAAAACTCAGCTGAGTCTCAATACCAGAGGCTGCTTATTGTGGGTTTCTTGATACATGGAAAAATTGAAGTATCATAAAAATCTGTGATTTGCTTCTTAAAAGAAACACAGAAATAAAATGGAGGAAAAAGAGTTGATGGCATTGAACTTAAAAAAAAACCTACCAAGGAGAAATTAGAAGGATACCAGGAGATTTCAATCTGTATCTGGGTTGTGTGTATGAGGGGAAATGTATGAGGTTATAAATGGATTTGATATAAATGGATTAGAGGGTATAAGTGAAAAAGCAAAGAAACAAAGAAACAATAAAAGTATGCATTCCCATAAGAAAGTCTACACATACGTTGTTCAGTGTTTCAGTCATTTCTCTGTAGAATAATTCAGTATACGACTCCAATGGATGAATGTATCCAATACTCTTACTCAAGCATCAGTAGTTCAGGCAAAGAAAACTAAAAAAGTTTGTGTCATGTTAGGCCAAGTTAGCAGACATGGAAACTATTAGTTAGGAAGAATGGCTACAAACACGAGGAGTGGTCATATCAGACAGGTGACTGATCACCCCATATTTGGGGGATATAAACTTGAGCAGGGAAGACAAGCAGTGAGAGAGACCCAAAGATGGGGTGTTCTGATATTTTTTTATCAGAGAAGACTTCAAGAAGAATCCTAAAAAGAACAGAAATTCTGAACATTGCTGAGGATACAATGTTTTATTCCTCAAACAGCAGATTTTCCTTAGGAGATGCACCTGCACCCCTCTCTGTAACATTCTGTCTTTTAAGATGCTGCTCCTTTATTGCAGAGCTTAGTCCACATGGGTCCCTCAAGGAATCCTCATCTCCTCTTCTCACTGGACTGGAAGTGAAAACTGAATGTGATCTTCCAGATAGAAGACTCGAGTCTTTGGATCTCAAAGACTGACTACAAGGTCAGAAATATGCTTCCTCCTCACTTCTGATCAGTTAATTCCCTGGGATTCTCTTTCCCCCCATTCATGTTGCTTAGGGGCCTGAGGTTTGCAGTTGAGTCCTTCTACCTGAATCCTTGATCCTTAACTCTCTGTTTCCCCAATAACTCCACTTTGATTACACATACCCCTTTTTAATCCGAGTCTCAAACTGCCGAAATTTCTTTGTGCATGAAAAAAAAAACGTTAAAAACATTCCCTTAAAGACTCAACATAGAATAGATGTTAATTCTCCTTAAACTGATTTAGAGGTTTAATGTAATTCCTATCAAAACCTCAATAAGATTTTAATAGACATATAAAAACATATTTTAAAATGTATATATAAGACAAATGACAACAGTAAGACAATTTTGAAAAAGAGTCATTGTACTTGATATAGATAGATGGATAAAAGCCTTGACCTTAAAACATATAACTTGTACCAAAATTAGCTCACAAAAAATCACAAACTTAAAAGTGTAAACTATTAAACTTTTAGAAATAAATGAGTTAAAATCATCAGGTTCTAAAGTTAGACAAAACATTTTTAGACTCAACACTAAAAGTATGAACCATAATAGAAAAAAAAAAATAAACGTATCTCATCAAAATTTCAAAATTTACTCTGTGAAAGACCCTGATAATAGGATGAAAAGACAAGTTGCAGATAGGAGTAAACATGTGTAAACCACAGAATGGCTAATGACTAATATGTAGAATAAAAAGAGAACTCTTGAAATTCAAAATAAATAAAAAAAAACAACTCTTAAAAACAATTAAATTAGAAAATCTTCAAAAGATAAGAGAGATTTCACCAAAGAGGATACACTGATGACAGATATGTATGCAAAAAGATGTTCAATGTCATTAGTTATGGTGGAAACACAAAGTAAAACCACAATGAGATGTCTTTACCCACCTATCAATGACTAAAATAAAAATTTAAATACCGAAAATGCCAAATTGACAATGAAGAACAACTGAATAACTAATACATTACTGGTGGGATAAAAGAGTACCACCACTCTGGAAAACAGTTTGGCAGTTTTTTATGAAACTATGCAATCATTATATAACCACACACTGGCATTTATCCTGGAGAAATGAAATTTATGTTCACATAAAACATATACAAGAATGTTTACAGGAGCTTATTCCCAATAGGCAACAACTTTACACAACTCAATGTTCTTCGACAGGTGAAGCAAACTGTGGTACATCTATACCATTAAATACTACAGAGCAATAAAAAGGACTGAACTACTGGTATATATAACAACTTGGAT
This sequence comes from Solenodon paradoxus, assembly GCA_004363575.1. Lineage (NCBI taxonomy): Eukaryota > Metazoa > Chordata > Mammalia > Eulipotyphla > Solenodontidae > Solenodon > Solenodon paradoxus. Next base: position 16,075 of record RJWH01002883.1, read on the forward strand.
GAATTTCAGGAGAATTACACTGAGTGAAAAAAGCCAAACTCAAAAAGTTAAATACTGTACATTTTCATTTATATAACCTTTTTGAAATAACACAATGAACAGAGAGAAGTTCCAGGCTATAGATTGGAGTGAAAGGACTGGTGAGAGCAGCTATAAAAAGATAGTAAAAAGAAGCCACAGAATGACAGAAAAATTCTGTATCTTGATCTGATTGTGATGATGGTAGCTAAACAAATCTACACATGTGGCAAAATTTATATAAATATACAAGCACACAAATGAGTGCATATATAACTGGTGAAACCTAAGCAATTAACTGAACTGTACCAATGCAAATTTCCTGATTTGACAGTGTGTGTAGTTATACCATACATCACCACTGGGGTAAACTGGGCAAATACTATGTGGGACATTCCCACATTTTTTTGGGAACTAATTGTGAGTATATAATTATTTCAAAATGTCGAGTAAAAAGTAAAAATTCCCTTGAGAATAATATCCCCATGAACCACCCCCATTTTTTCCATTCCATGGACAAAAGTCTGTATTTCCTTCCCACGCTTCTCTCTTTCCCATTGATTGATTCTATTCACCTACCATCTCATTTCCCTCCTACCAATCCATTATAATGATTTTCCCTAAGGTCCATGGCAATGTTTTTGTGTCTCTTCCCTGTTTCTTAGAAGGTTTTGATTATGTGGTGACTGTTCAACAGACTTTGTCTTGAAGAACACTAATTTGATAAGAGAGATTTGAATAGGAAAATGGGTAGCCGAGTCTGTTATTCAAATAAACTTCTAAAATGTTGAGTGAAACAAACTTGCTTTACAGCTGAATTTCTGAAAGCCTTTAATATAAAGGTGATTTATTCTATGCATCTCTAAGAATCTGTCAGAGCTTAAAGCAATCCCATACATACCTTTCTACATAAGCTTTCTACTAAGCAGCCCCATAATTCATGAGTCTGGTGTTCCAGCAGAGAGTACTTATGGAAAATATGCTATGCAGCATATAGCCACACACCCTATACATTCCCCCACAATTATAAATAGAATTCTTTCTATATATCCTTCCTCTGACCTCCATATTTCTTCATGGATCATACTTCCCACTCTATTAGTGTGTCCTTACAGGATCATTAGACACTCTTCCTACAACCTCCCATACTGCTTTCCCAACTTTAATCCTTATCAATTCACAAGATACAGTTTTCACATCTTTTTATTCTTGTGGTGACAATGTTCATGGTTTCGTACATTTCTATGGGCCACAGTCTAAATCTGTTTCATTTAGTCAGATGACACTCTTACATCAAATAGAAAAATGGGCATATCCATTTGAGAGTTGTGAAAGTAACTCCAAACTGATTTGTCCAATTGTAATTTCCCAATTCTAGTTGTTACAGATTGATGTTTGTGCCTCCTCCAATTTATACGTTGAAATCATTATCCTCAATGTGATTATATTTAAAGATGGGGTCTTGGGGAAGTAATTAGGTTTAGATTTGGGACACCCCTCCAACTCCGAAATCAGATTAGTATCTTTATATGAAGAGAAAGAGAGGCCAGAGCTCTCATTCTCCCTGCTGTATGAAGAGAAAACAAGAAAGCAGGTATCTGAGTTGCGAAGAAGGACCTCACCAGAAACCTAATTGATTGCCGTCCTGGTCTAGAACGTCTCAACTTCCAGACTGTGAGAAATAAATGTCTATTATTTAAGACTGCCGTGGTATTTTGTTATATCAGTCAGTTGATTAAGACATTGGTCTTCTCCATTTCCTCATTTCAGAAAAAAACACCTCTATCAACCCTTTCATCTAAGTCAGATACTTGAAGGAGATGCTAGTCCTCTTCCTCCCCCTCTCTAAATCATACTATTAGAATTTACAATAGCTTCCACATGAATTAGGTCATATACATCCATTTCCTGAAGGAAAATGTCATTTAGATGTTCAATTTATATAAAAACAAAAGTTAATGGATCTCCACTATAAGTCCCTGTCACACATCAAAATCCTGACACTTTTCACTTAACCATTATTTTTCCTTTAAATTCACTCACTCAGTCACCTCTGATATTCACTCTCCCTTTTCCATTTTCTTTGAAATTCTGCATAGCTTCTTTCCTAAATACATACCACACACTCCCTCAGGATGTTTCACTTCCAATCTTTTCCTTCTCTAATATTTCATGTCATCATCATATTTTCATGATCTTGAGAAATATCTATTGGCTCTCGTTGGATACAGAATTAAGTTTAAAATTTTTAGCCTGGAATTAAAATGTATTTACAATATGTCCCACCCTCTATTTCCATCTGTATATATAAAATTGCACTATTTATTTTTTCTAATCAAACCCTCCCCTTTCAAACTGTATGTTTGTCTTTGTTCATATAGGCATTTACTAGTATCAGAATCTCAGGATTGGAAGCTCTGTCTTCTAGTCTCAGAGAAATCTCTTTCTTGCTTACTATCTTTTAACAAACTGTAATCTAAAGAACTATCAATAAATATGAGAGGGAAACATATGGAAAGACTGTGGTAGCAAGAGACTGATATGAATTCAAGTCACTGCTGCATTTTTATACAGAAAAAGTTGTAAAAAGATGGGTGGCAGAATGGATACATTGACACACCCATACGTGGATCAGCAGGAATCAGGTGACTGTGTATTATACAATAAGCCTTAAAAACAGACAAAAACGTAGATAACTTCTCATATCATTCAGTATGAGAACTGCCTTTGCTACTTTCCTATTAGTGAAGACATGAAGATCCTGGTGATACTCGAATCCTAATTCTCAGTCTCCCCCCATTCTTGCCATCTTAAGAGTAACTATTTCCTATTTACTCCAATGAAACACAAAGATGTATTGAAAGATCATAAAATTAATGGTACTATATATTGTCTTGCCTCATCAGTGAATTTCCTGTGGAATTTAATTTTCTCATCAAGTCAACTGGAGACGTCGCATACATTAATGTGGCAGGATCACTCTTTACTTGATATGCTAATTCTCTGGTCTCCTGCATGTGGATCAGCTCTGAGTGAAGCCTTTTACTAGTGAGGCTTCTGCTAGCCTGGCTCTGAGAACCACAAATCCCTTGCTGAACAGACAGGATGTAACTCTGGGGTTTTAGCAGATAATTTTCATCTGAGTTTCCCTTGGCTAACCAAACCACCACACCTCCCCCATCTGTCTTCATTTTTATTGCAGTTTTGGTTTCCTAAAATGGAGATTAACATTGAAGGAATTTTATCATGATGTACTTTTGGGATCAACACCTGTGGAAGGATAGGGAAGGAAGCAGAATTGAATAATTGGAGAAGTCACATTGCAATGTAGTTTCCACAGAGGATGAAAATGACTTCAGAAGGGGCTCTTAAATTTGGATGGCCTTTTAGAGTTGTCCCCAGTTCGAACGAAGAGATAGGCCTTTAAAACCCTGGGTGAACCAAACCATTGGACACAGGCTTCCCCAGTTGAGCAAGGCAGTTCTCTTCAGCTAAACCACTTCCCAAGGACAACAGAGTACTGAGGGCTATCTGTCAGTGGCACTTTCAGTAACTGGATAATAGATTCATTATTCTTAAAAAGGGGTATGAGTGGTCTGTTTTAATAATGGATTCTGTTTCCAGGTAGAAAAAAAAAAAAAAAAAAGCATGGTATCTGGAAATTAGTAATGGCTGGCAAAGAAGTAGAAAGGCTTTGTGACGTCAGAGGTGACCTAGAGAGTGGTAGGAATTCCTGTCTTTCTTACTATGTGGAGAATGATGTGACACTACACTAGTTACAGCTATTTACAAATTCCTCAATATGTTCACTGTCATTGACAGTGGTTGAGTTTAACCTTTCTCTTCCATTTTGTGATGCCTGACTAATTTTATTCTCCCATTCTCATTCAGCTTCTGACCAGAAGACACAATTTTTACTCACTTATGAATTAGGTGTCCATTGTTCTTTTTGGTGGATTGCTGAGAATAAGGTTGACTTGATGGGTAGACAATTCAATGGGATAAGTGGGAAAAATGGATGCATTTGTGGATGGTTGTAGATGGGAAATGCTGCCCTTTAGCCAATGGTTGTAGATGGGAAATGCTGCCCTTTAGCCAATTATCTTGAATTGCTTCCTCTGTTCCTTCTTTTCTGATACCAAGGACAAGAAATGTAATTAAAACTGTAACTCTGTTTGGAGAGAAGGGAAGAAAGTAAAATGAAGTACACCAGTGCCAAAGGGGATCAGTCTCGTTGATCTTAATGCACCATACTCAGCTCCATATCTGTTGCTTTACATAAACAATTTTCTCTGTGATTTCCCAGTCTCTACTCCGGTTTTATCTAAATCCCATCCATCCTTTCTGATCTAAATGAATACTCATAGGCTACTCTTTCTTTAATAATCTACCTTGTTTTTTTCATCAATTTAATACTCACTACCTGAATAACAGAACCCAATGAAAGAAAAATTCATTGATCAGATATTCTGTGCCAGGGACTTTAAGCAAAAATAGCCAAATTTCAATTCCTTTCCTGAGAAGTTTGTTTTCTATTTTTACATATTTCATAGCGGGTACAAGGTGGTAACCATTACCAGTGAGGGTGTTGAGAGCAATAGGCATATAGTAAATGCTCAATAAATATTTTCTTAAATAAACGAATGAAAGAAAAAGCAGGTTTGCATTTAAGCAAACTCTTCAGGACAGACGGATAAAGGTATAATGCAGAAACACAAACTAGGTGTTTCCTAAAGTAAGATCTGCACTAGAAAAGTGATAGGAAAGTCATGAAAAGAGGGCCCTCTTTAGGGACACACATGCCTACTCACAGGGATCTGTCATCAGAGCAGGGCAATGAATAAATCATGACTAGGTCTGTACTGTGTCACCCCCAAAGAAATAAATTCACAAATTAAAAGAGAATTTGTTTTCTTTTTCTTATATTTTAAGTGTTCCTCTTGAATCTTAACATTTCCCTTTATTCTCTAGTTTGCGGCAAATGCATTTATAGTTCAGTTGAAGTAATGAAGCATTTTACATACTGATCTTTTCACATTTAGAATAATCACTCGGTTGTTTTCCCCAAGCATATTTATATTAATATATTTTGGGAGCAAATTTGTAGGCTGCTGGAACTCAAACATATATTAAAGATGAATTTTAGCAGTCTACCAATGAAGCACAACAGGTTGAGATCGGAGTTATTAAATTGTCACTTTGGTTGAGGGATGACCAAGTGAAGAGATGCAGACTTTCTCCTAAGCTCAGTGCTACTGCATTAAGCACATCATGTATTGTTGATCTATCTGCTCAATACATATAGTTTTTAATTTGGCATTTAAAAAAAAAGTATAGTCCTCTTACCCACTTCCCCGCTATACATGCATAGCTTACTAGGCTCAAGCGATAAAAGACAACACATATTGCTCCCTAAACTGTAGCTTTTTCCATACTCCATGTTTTTTTTCATGAATTTTTTCAATTATAAATTTTTTTCTAACACTTAGGTTGCTTAACTTTCAGATTTTTATTGTGAGACTTGGCCACTGATTGCTGTCTAGTATAGATCATATTAATGTGTCATTATTAATGTTTGACACAAAGGATGTGCTTGATAAATATCCTTTGAATTAAATGAGTGCATAGACCATGAGACAAAATAAAAGACCAGGAAAGGAATGCATTTGTAAATCTCAATTAATGTACACCTCATATTTTCACATTTCATTATATATGTATATATTCTACATGAAATAAAAATAATATAAATAGATATTAAACTCTGTTTAGCAACATGCATATAAGTAGATTAGGGGAAACGTACACTGTCTGTTGTTTACTAGGAAATATGCAAAAAACAGATCAATGATAAAGAGATGGATAAAGATGTGATTTTAAAAAACAAGCAAAATGTTCAGAAACTCACTGATACCTATGTGGGTGCTCACTGTAAAATTCTCTCGACTTTGGTATACATTTGAAAACAAATTACAATAAAATGTTGGGGATAAAAAGCAAGGTGAAAAGGAAAGATTAAGCAAAGAATGCATAAGTACAAAGTAATCAGTATGATCCCTCTGAACTCCGACAATTTCCATGAGAGAAACCACTAAAGGTCACCCAAGTGGTCTCTCTCTTTACACACCCTTACCCAAATATTTATGTGCTAGTCTGAGAGATAACACAGCTCGTAAGCTGAGAGATTAATGATGGTTTAGACGTGTTTTTGAGGCATGGGCAGGGACGTTTTACGGAAACAACCGAACAAAGATTTGCAGCAGGATCACGGGAGCTCTGGCCTGAAGCCGTTATATCAGTCATAGACAATATTTTATTTATACAGATTTCAAGGAAATAAATTAAGGATACATTTGAGTGGTGAGAATGAAGCTTTGAAAATCACATATTTCTTCAGACCTTAGAGTAGACAAATAAAGGGATGCAGCTCGATTGGTTATTATCTTGAGAGGTAGAGAAAACACTGCCATTAATGGGAACTCAGGTTTAAGGCCAGAATCAGCTAGTCTCTTGGGAAGAGACCCTAATTAACAAGTTAATCACTCGCTTTGTGACTTCCAGCATGTTACGAACTCTCCATACTATGACTGTTTCATCTGTTAAATGGGCCAATCAGCTCTACCTGAGTTGCTGTTAGGGACTCCTACTAAACATGACAAATTGAACACATCCATTTGTCTCTGACTCCTCCTAATAGTTCACTAAAATAATAGTAGGACACTAGAGGAAAAAGCCTAAAAAGATAAGGAAGATAAAGTATAATTCGCTAAGTAGTCTCAGAACTGTAAATTATTTACTGGGGAAACTGAACAACTCTGCAAAGAAAAAAAATATATTTGTTGGATGGATGGATGGATGGATGGATGGATAGATGAAGATAGACAGATAGATAATAGATATAGATAGATATATAGACAGGCAAGTATTATATAAAACCTTTTAGGAATGTGGAGAGAAAGAGAAGACGAAGGAAAAGCAGATGGAAACTCTGACAAGGAGAAGTGAATATAAAAATAACTGAATCTCATCTTTAGGCTAGGAAGCCAATGCACTGTGTCAAAAATCTGATCTAAGTATGAGCATAATTTTTAGAAATATGTAGGTAAATCTTGGTGAAGACAACCAAGGATTTGAAAGCAGTTGTTTCTGGGTAGATGATAGCAGATATCAGATTTGAACAAGGAAATACTGACTTTTTTCTTTTTTCTATGTTTTTGAATCACATGGTTTTGTAAAAGCCATGCACATATTTTACTTTTACAAAAAACTAGTTAACAAAAGCTATTGTGTTAACAAAAGCCCTAACATATTAGGGCTATAGCACAACAGGTCCTAGAATTTAGGAGTAAACTCTGAACTAGTTTGTCTAGATTCTTAGTCTGGTTCCTTCACTTACAAGCTGAGTGGCCTTGGAAAACTTAATTACGCTCCTAATGCCTTAATGATCCCATACATAGTGAAGACAATTTCACAATAAAATGAAGGACTTACTTCATCTTTGTTGTACAACTAAGCAATTAGTAAATTTCAATGGCTTCAGATAGTTTTCAGCAAGTTCTCAATAAGCAGAGTATCGTTGATATAGTCATTTAAGAATAATGCTTACATGCAAGAATTTATAGTAATTAATAAAAAATAATAAAGTCTATATTGCAAAGTCTGCTATATTTTTTTTAAAAAATAGGAAAATCCTGGATAAGAGCAACATGGAAAAAATGATTTTCTCTTAGTTGTGAAATGTTTTGAACTTTCAAAATTTTCTGTAGTGAACATACCTCACTTTTATAATCAGATATAAAACCTTGATTTTAAAATGCAAATGAGCTCTGGAGGGTAAATCTGGCTGTTGTGGGGAGAAATAATGTGAAGATTAAATGAGAGATGGTAACATCTGGTACATCTAGAAAAAATCTGAACTTTGTCCAAAGGTAATGTTTTGAAAGCAAGGTGATTTAACGAGCTTTGTCTAAACTGGGCTCCACTTATGATCTGGGCTCCTGGCAACACTTACATCCACTACCAAAATCTGAATAAATTCCTTTGTTCATATACAGGCAACATGACTAAATGATAAACTACTTAGTCAAAATGACTTAGAATTAGTTATAAGCATTGCTTATATACCAGTGTCTAACACGTCGTCAAAAATTTAAAAATATTTGACTGAGCCAACTATTGGAATAAGAACTCTGTGCAACTTACTCTATCATGTTCTCACGTGTACTTAAATAAAACAACCCACAGAATTGCTGATTGGATTCTGGATACAAACTTTTAATTCCTTATTGTTTAGGGAACTATCTAACCCTACCAACCCTACCGCTACCAACAGTCATTGTCATGAGGCAACTAGTGCATCAGTTAAAGTTCCTTCTGGACTTTTTTTCTTCTGCTGCCCAAGTCCTGCTGATTGGCTTCTGTTTACTCCTCTCTGTTCCTGGTCACACTGGTCTGCATGCTGCTGCTCGCTCTCTTAGATCACCGCTCTTGTTACGGTATGCTTAAAACCCCAAGCTTTTGCTGATGTTCTAAGGTTCCCTTTATGTAACTTAACATTGCAAAGGAAATGTGCTTCCTTCAAAATTGTATCACATATTTTCATTCAGGTATTCATTCATCGATCCATCCATTTCATCATCTAATGAACACTGAGATCTTACTAAGTGCTTGACGTATTCTGATAAGCACAGTATATTTCCTGACCTTGAAGACTGAAGTCTAGTAGAGGCAGCAGTCATTTTACCTTACAACCATAAAGGAGTAGATGCATGCCTCAACAGAGGTAAATATCAAGTGCTAATGGGCATGTATAAGGCAGCGCTTGATCTTGACAGGATGGCTCAGGGTGAATTTTGGGGAGAAGGAAAACTGTGTTAAGATATGTTTCACCTCTCTAAATGTAATGTCTTTCATTTTTCCCAGCAGGTGCTGCATTTTTGTCCTCTTGTTATTTCCTGGACAGGCAGAGTTTCCTGACGTGAATCTAAGTTATAAATGGTCTTTCACTGGACCCAAGAGTGAACCCCATAACACATCAATATAACATCATCAAAAAAGCCCTATATTTATAATAGTTTAGGGGTCTTCTGTTTTTTATTTCACTTGAGTAAAAATTATGATGTTCCACAGGGGAAAATATGTCATATTTAATATTTAACACTAATGTGTAACATTATTTCTTGTAGAGTAGGCATTCTGTGAATACCAGCTCAATGAATGAATAAACAAATAATGAATAAATAAATAATAAATAAAAGAGAGTCAAGGTTCAGTTACCTATTAAATCAAAGGGCTGGGTGAGATGTTCACTCCATCCTATTTCAACAGAACTCAGAAAAATTTTAGGTATATGTCAAATAGATCTATTTGTAAGAATTTAGCCTCTCTGGGATTTCCTTCAACTTGTCTTCAGCTGCTTTAAAGAAAAAATACCAAATGATAAATTAAGGGGCTTGAAATCAAATGCTATAGACCAAAGGGGTGATAGATCTGAGTTCTGATCCTGTTGCTTCCTCATTGACTAACTGTGAAGCCCAGAAGCCATTCTGATTCATTCTCTAGCTGCAGCATTTATCACTTCCAAAAGAGAAACAGAATGTGAAGATGATGTATAGAAGGCACTCATATATATTTGTTGAATCAATGAATTCAACAGAAAACCAAATGAAATAACCAATCTATATCACCTGACATAAGTGTTCAGGTGCTCATTTTCTCCTTCCATGCATTTTACAATCAAATACAAGTAAACAGGATGATTTTAAGAATAATGATCCCTGTGAACATTGGGGGGAAAAGTATGCATCATGTCAAAATTTTAAAGGAATGAAACTGCATGACATTCCTACTTCCCCACTGAATTTAGACAGAAAGGAACAAGTGAAACGAGACAAGCAATTTATTAATTCATTTCACAATGAGCCCACATTACATTATCTTTAAGGTCCTTTAACAAACAAAAATTAATTTCTAAACCCGCAGGTTGTTGGCACATTGATAGACTCCTTAATTACAGGGTCTTTGGTTTAGAAAATAATGATTGATTATTTCAGACTGTATTTCACTTAGTTATGGATGAGACCCTGAATATTTGCAGAGAAATTATTTCAAAGTTATTATGATTAATAAGTGTTATAGACAGGATGTCTGAGTTATTGCAAAATCTGAGACAATGAAAATAATTTTCTAGAGTATTTGAAAAGATTATTCTAAAACAGATGACAGGAAATTGGGAAAATGAATTGTGCTTCTGCTTGTTTATTCCACAAATATTATTTGATATTTTCTAAAGACCAAACCCTGTATTGGACACTGGAGATACACAAAGGTAGATGAGACATAATTTCTGCCCCAAGAAAATAACAATAGCATGGAGAAAACAAAATTTTCTACAAATAAATGCAATGTGGTGGCAGAGGTGGCATGATAAGAATGTAGAGAGGGGTCTCAAATGTGCAATTTTATCTGATATACTAAACAAACACCACCCCAAAGACAAAGCTGCAGGAGTTCCGGGTAGAGCGATAAGGAGGGGGTTTCCTGGTGGAGTCTCGAGGGAAGACTGCCAGATTGCTGAAATGACATGAGCAAAGGTAGCATTTCTTAGAGATTCCTTCTAGGGGTTTGGTTATGGAGGAGGGTACCAATAGGTGGATGACAAGGATGAGGTAAGGGAGGGAAACTGACAACGGGACATTTGCAAATAAAGAAAACAATCAGTCACATTTTAAAGAGACCACTCTGATGTCGACATGGAGACCTGAAGATGGCTAAAATGGTCTCCCTGAGGCTCTTTGAGGAACGATTTGGACAAAGAAGGGAAGGGCAATGTTGAAGTTCAAAATGGCATGGGATACAGTAAAGGTAAGGCAACCTTCAGGTGTGTGAGTAGGCATATGCAGAGGAATATAAGGAATGAGGTCATTTACAGAGCTGTGGAACTCAGAGGAAGAAATAAGTTTGATGGACTGTATTAATTTAACAAAAAGCAACTACCCCCAAATCACAGGAATCTGAACTAGAGGTGTTTTTTTCTCTATTTAAGAGGTATTCTTAATTAAACATGATTAAGTATTTAACACTGTCAAGCCTTGGTGTACAAAGCAGGGATCTAGACTCTCAATCCTCTTGTTATTATAACATTGAGCGAAGTGGAATGGTTTAGGCTTTTAGCCTTGTCAGTGGAGTATAAGGAACAACAACTTATGTTCATTTTTATAATGGTTATTTTTCCTATGGGATTCATCAAATGTAAATAAAAGGAGACTTCCATTGGATTCACAAGTTTGGGATGTAGGGATAAGTTTAGGTCAGAGGTAAAGAAACATAAAGAAACACATGGCTTCTTTGAAGCTAGTTTCCAAGCTCATATGTATGTGCTTAATTATACAGAAAACAAAATTCTAAGACAGTAAAAGCCAAGTCCAGGGTGAATCGAAGTGGCTTCCATTTTCTTCCCATGGACAATCTTTGAGCTTTGGTTCTGTTCGTATTTTTCCTCTCTTTGTTGTTTTCCACCTGCATCAAATCCCTGGGCAAGAGAGTTCAAGGAAGCAGCCTTGCTAAGATGTGGGAAACAGGGATGGTCCCGGGAATTGTAAAAAAATAAAATAAAAATTCAGAGGAAGGAACATAATACCCTGGACAGGAAGCGGTCTTTCACTTTTCACTTCCCACCTCTTGCTTGGTGCCACAACTTTTAGACCAAACCCCAGGAATGGTAGCCTATGTAATTGAACCCCTAAAATGGGTTGAAACTCTAGCTCAATCCCTTGTTATCTCTATTACCTGTAGACAATTTGCTAAATCTTTTTTTTTTATGTTTATTCAGTTATACATTCATTCATTTAGGGAGACAAGGAAACACAAATGTCACTTACTTGGCAGTAATTAAATGAAAGAGTGAATTCATATTTTACAGATGGGGAAGCAAAGGTGCAAAGAGCAGCTCCAGGAGATTAATAATAGATCCTCAACTTGATCCCAAGTGTCCTGATCTTATCCATGGTAGACGCATTAGGCTGCTTCAGAGGGGATGGGGACAATGAAATTGACTTAGGTTCTTGGAATCCTATCAGCATTTTTCCTCTGTTCTCAGATCTGTTTAGGGTTGTGGGGTTTCAACGGTAACTTGGGCAAAAATATTTGAGTAATTCATCAACCCTCCACTTTGCTTAGGCTGTTCAGCTCTGGCCTAAGGGAGTCAAACCAGGAGCCTCGCACACCAATGAAACCCATCAATCATTCAATCTATCCTTGTCCCCAACCCACAGAGAAGAGCTGGAATAGCTAAAGGGAGGCCTGCTATCATTTGGGGAAAAGCCAGCACAAAAATATGGTCATTCAAGATGCATGCCTTTTAAAAAAGAAATTGTTTTGCAATAAAGAGAAGTAATGATTATCGGGGCAAGGACCATGAAATAGCAGATTGGAAATAAAATATGCTTTTATTAAGTCTCCATTTCTATGTGGCAGAAAGGGAAATAAATAACAGAATGCAGAGCTAGGGGTTGAGAAAATACTGCCAAGGGTGGAGTCTAATGACTTGATTATGAAACAAAGATTCAGTTTTGAAGATAGTTAAATATGTTGGTGAAATCAGAATGAATTTTCAAGTTCTCTTCTGACCTGACATGCAATACTTCTTTATTTCCTGACTTTCAAGCTCAAGATAGATCCCTTATTTTTTTTTTTTCTAATCTCTGTTGATTTCATTTTAAGAACTACTTAGCCATTGTTAGGCTCAAATAAATCCTCTGATTCATTAGGATTCATTGAGATTTTATAATATGGTGTTTTAAATAATACTGCAATTAACATTCTTTGTGCTCTGTGTTTTTATTCTCTGGTAATCTCTCTTTTGTCTCACCTCTGTGGGCTGCCTTGAAGCTATCATAGTCAATTTCATATGTATGTATATATACATATATATGTGTGTGTGTGTGTATATATATATATATATATATATATATATATATATATAATTTGTTGGTAGGTTGTCTAGGCTAGATTCTGCCTGTTTTTATTTTGTAGGTCATTGCAATGTCATATTCACATTGAAGTCTTTAGTAAACTGTGCTTTGTGCTAGGAGAAAAGTAGAAACACGTTCATTTCCCTTCTCTTTTATTCTTAAAAAAATAGCTCATTTTTAGCATCTAGATGAGCTTCTAAAGCAGGCTTTAAAGGTTTTATTAAGTTTCAGGTAACAATAAATTAAAGTTTCATTCACAGATGCTTCATTAATTTCATTTGTTACCAATAAATGCACCTACATTTCTTGATACATTTGAAAGTATCCTATAAGTATATATTAATAATGAATTCCCAGCAGGAAATATCACATTGTTGTGTACAGCATATTACAATGACAAGTATTTTTAAAGTATGTGTTAAATACATAATTCAAATGATCAAAATGTGGGTGTATAAATCAGCAGAGTTTAGAAATGAACTTCTCAAATTTGTCTATGTAAATTTCTAGCAAATATCTTTCTGTTTTTCTTTTGCATGTGTGGGTTTGAATAATTACTTGACAGGCATCCACACATACTAATGGTTTCTAAGCATGTCATAATTAATCTGTCCTAAATGTAGTGCAAAGGTATTTTTCTTTAAATTACTTTAACTGCTACAGTAACAGTGAAACAAGTGATGTTACCTGTTAGAATATCCTACTTCTGATTTTCTTTTTGGTCCAATGAGCTGTTCAACTACTCAATAGGTTGGGCTACTATTCTTGCTTTTGTGCAATTCAGAATGAGAGCTAAAGAACCTGGAATTTACCGAGGAATGAAAGGACCAGGAATATCCAAACTGTCATCTCTCCTTGGATGCTGTAGCTTAAAATATTGATCTGAGGGCTGTCAAAATAAGGATGGAGGGGCTGACACTGGCTCTCAGTAGAAGGCATTTACTGTCTCGTCAGAAGATCAAATTTGAATCTATGGGTGAGTGCAACAGACTTAACATTAGAATGACTGTAAGAATAGCCTCCAAAGTTCTAACATGAAGAAGACAGTCTTAGAGGTAAGATTTCTTGCTATTGGAAGTATTTATATAAAGGCAAGAAAACTACTTGACAAGGAAGCAGTTTCCTCATATGACCATGAGACGTTCTTTTAACTCACTTTATGATTCTCTCCCTAAACCAAAGCCTTTCGAGAAAGGATAATAATTTTTGAGGATTCTTCAATTAGCAGGTCAGGTCAAATTTTTTTTTTTTTTTTTCGTCAACTCAGCTGGTGTATTCTCTATAAAATTAATTTAGAGACTGGTATCTCAATATATTTAAATCTTGAAACTGAGGGTGCTTCTAAATATTTTCTGGCAGATAGATGTCAAGTTAAAGAAATTAGTGCTGAAAGACAAGAGTATAAATGATTTCATTGAAATCACACAATTGGCACACCCTGGTAGAGCAGTGGTTAGATCAATCACCTCTGAAGGAGCAAGTCACATACCCCTGTGTTCAAATCCCAGGCCCAGGACAAGAAAACAGTGTGAACAACTAAAAAATAAATAAAGATGCTTCTTCTCTCCTGCCTACTCACCTCCATTCCTGCCTGCATTTTTCCTTTGGAAAAAAAAAGGGAAAGAGAAATCACAATGTAAAAAAAGGTCTTATTATGGATCAAATTGTACTGAAGAAAATTCATGTGATGAAGTCCTAACCTTCAGTACCTCAGAATGTGACATTATTTGGAAGGATGTCCTTAGAAATTAGTTAAGTTAAAATGAAGTTATTAGGATAGGTCCTAATCCCATATAAATGATGTTCTTAAGAAAAAGTGGAGATTTTGGACACAGATCTAGGAATACATACAAGGAGAATGCCATATGAAATTGGAATTATGTCACTATAAGTGAAGGAACTACTAGAAAATAGAAAGGTCTGGAAGAGATCCTTCTCTTGCATCTTCAGAGGGACCATGACACCTTGCTGATACCTTGATTTCAGACCGAATGGTCAGAGCTCTTAGAAGTTGTCTACTTCACACCCAAGTCTGAAGACTGCTAACAAAAGGGCTGATTTCCTTTTCAAATACAATGGCAACCTTTATAATATTTGGTCATCTCTTTGAAAGTAATGCTGTAAAAATCTTTACTTATTTTCTTGTTCCAGGCTGCAGATATTGGCACAGGGAGTCTCCCTGTCTAGAACTGTCTGTGCTGTGCCAGGTAAACAAAGAGAGTGGCTTCTATACGTGGATCCCGCTTGAGTTCTGTTTATTTAGGTTTTGTTGTCTCATTTACAAGGCACTCTGGCACCTTCATTCCCTAATCTCTTTTTATGAGTAATCCTAGAAAGTAGTATTTCTTCTTTAAAAGGAAAGTTCTCATTCTTATAAAGACTTTATGGACTTTTTTTTTTTTTTTAAAGGAAAGGTGCAGGCAGGGATAAAGGCAGGCAGGCAGGCAGGCAAAGAAGGAAGAAGAACTTTTTTTTATTTTATTGAGTTGTTTTTCTTGGTTGCTCCCCTTGGGTCAAGGGAAATGTCCTTGAGATGTATGTGGCTTGTGCCAACTGGAGGCAGCAAACTGACCTGCTTCACTCTGCATATGGTTGTGTTACAAACTCATGGACAGAGTAGGTACCACGTGTGGCTATTTTCTGCCACATGATTCTTATCTAGTGATATCTACTGGTATTTTAATTCTCTAGGTACCATGTATTGCTCTTTTGTGCCAAATGATATTTAATCTAGTAGATAACTTCAGGTATTCTAATTCTCTCCTCTAATACTTCAAGAAGTTGTCTTTCTTTGATCTGGACTCTCACTCAAATGTCTTTTGTGTCTCTCTTGGCATGGGTTAAATATTTTGGCCTCCTTGTTTTCTGGTTTGCCTCTATGACTTGCATGGCGAATGAAATGTGAGTAGAAATGGCATGTTTATATTTAAGCAGTAACTATTAAGTCACTGTGTAGCCTCAACATTCATGGCCCCTCAGTGTGATAAAATCTAAAATGGATTGAACATCTTGTGTTTTTAAGCGCTTTATAACTAGGTTTTTTTCTAGCTTTTTCACATCAACCCTGGGGCGTGTTGTGACGGATTATAGAAATGTTGTCTATCTTTTGCAAAGGTCCTTATCTGTGAATCTGGGCACCGAGGGGCACGTGCAGGTGCTGACCTGGCCCTGCTGCAGGTGAGAGCTGTGCCTGTCAACTCTTCAGTGGTAACAGAAGAGCTTGAGGTTGTGACTCTGTAGTGGCATAATTAAAATGTCCTTATAGAAAACGGTCTCAGGTGACGGAAATGACGCGTAGAAGCTTCAAACTAAGCCAGGCAATCTGTGTAAAGAGGTACCTGCCATCACCATGGACTTAAGCACAGATAAAAACAGGAAAACAGAACTTGTGAAAAATGTGAGCAAACTTTTAAAAGTGCGTAACATCAATGACATAAAATATACAACATAAATCACTGCTAAGATTTTTTTTTTGCTTCAAAATAAAATGTAAACGATGTCAATAAGAATGAAAAGAAAGCAACAAAGAAAATCTGGAACGACCAGGGAAGAGAAAAGGGGAAGTTTGGGGAGGAAATAAAAATGCCTTATATATAAGAATTTTCAATGTGTGTCTGTTACCGGACAGGTAAATAAGAACGCTTGGGGAGGGGAGGCGGGTGTTGCCAGAGGATGAGGAAGAACTTGCACATATTTTAGTACAGCTAGACATCTGACATTTTCGGACAGTCAGACATGCGGCCTGTTAATTGTAGCCATGTGCCTCTGCACCCTTTCTTGCTAAAATCACAGTTCTTGCTAGACCAGTCACTGAGGTAGAGCTGCGCGGTGTGATACAATGAAACGAGAGACATTTGCAGGCATCCTTTCTGCCCCCTGTGGTTCTGCCTTCTAATGAAGCTCACCCACATTCCCTAAGCAGCATCCTAATGATGAAGGCCTTTTGACTCTTTGAACATTTTAAAGCTTTTCTGAAGTGTCTGAAAATTCATTATACTGTATTTGACTTCCTTTATTGTGCAGAAATAAGAAGTCCCTGACGGAATTCTGGAATCAGCTTATTTCAGGAATTGTACCTCGGCAAACAGAGGAGAAGCTTTAAAAAAAATGACGCTCCCTGGAAGGCAGATAAGCATTTTCGTACACGTGTGTACGTTCACATATCTGTGCAAGGACATGCATCTGCATGTGCACCTGGTTATGACACGGCTATGCAACCCACCACATCTTGAAGATTAGATCTACCCAACTTTAAATGAAGTATGCAAGCAGCAGATTGCATGGGAAAAAAAAAAAGAAGTCAAAAAGAAAGCAATTTGGAAGGGCAATGAACAGAAAGTAGTAGTTAATTATGATTTATAAACTTATTAACTTGCTAAGCGTTGTAACAAACCAAAGAACAAATTTAATTTTAAACAACGTTAAAGTAGTAGCAAAGTTGCTGAGATGAAAACACGAGCCAGCAAATGTATTTAAAGACTGAAAAATCACATTTTTTTAGGAAATAGCCCAAATGTCACCTTTTAATACAGCGTTCATCCATTTAGCATGAATGCAAGTAGAACTAATACGAATAATAACGACTCAACATTTCCTAGATAATTGTTATTAAGTGAAATAACTTGTGTATTTTCTCTTCTTTTGACGTAAGTTGTGTACCATTTGCAAAAAAAATAAATTACCGTGACAGTGTATAGGTTTGAATTCTAATGTGCTGTGTGTACCTACTCTGTGCAAATCATGACTTGGTAGCCTCTATATTACACATATATTACTGGGCAGAGAGAAGCATCATATTCACTACTTAAAAGCAAAAAAAGCATTAAAAGGATATAGACACTTTGATATTATAGAAATCACCTATACAATATGCAATGACAAAGTTAACTTAGTTATATTTGATCATATAATATTATACTTAAGTTGAATTCTAACTCTAAACTCCCTGGTTTTTTTTTCTACCAGCATGTGAAATAAGGAAAACTGTTATAGAAAATAAATCAAAATATACTTTTTTGGGGGGTATACCTTAGCATCTGGGAAAAGATTCTGTTCCTACACCAATCACTCTAATTTTAACATGAATTAATGATCAGAGATGAAGAGGAACAATGCTGTGTCTCTCTACAGTTGAAAGTTTTAAAGGCTAAAGTCTTTCACGTCCTCATTCTTTTTTAAATGATGAATTAATGTCTATAAACAACTGAATTTTAGGCTCGCTTGCTCACTGTTTTCTTGAATGGCTTAGATAGAGTTTATTTGTGCTGCATTGAGTATAACTCATTTATAGGTACTGACATTAAACATATATTGAGCTCTAATGTCAGTCATGATGTAAAGGATTTTATAGCGATGACCTGATTCCTTAAAATAATTATTAGTAGTATTATTTCCATTTCCTGATGAAAGAACTGAGGATTGGTGTTTAAGACGCTTTCCTAAAACATTAGACTTTAGATACCAGCAATGAGAGGAGCTGAAAGGCAAAGCAACTGTACAGAGAACTAGATCCTATGCTCTTAGGGAAACGAGACCTATCTGGTGGGAGGTAGATGGCTGCTGGGTGGGTCAGTTGGTTGACTAGTTGGGTGGTTGGTTGGTTGTTGGTTGGAATGGGAGCTTCTTGGAAGAAGGGATCAGGTCTGTTCATTTATTACAGAAGCACTGAGTGTCTACTACATACTAGGTACCGTTTTAGGTAACTGAGGTATAGCAAAGAACAAAGCAGAAAAACACGCCAATGCCTACTGAAGCTTACTTTCTGGTGGAAGAAGAAAGAAAAACAGACATTTACACATCAGTAGTCTGCCTAGTGCTATACCTGCTAGGGAGAAAAAAAAAACACAGGGAGCAGGGAGGCTAGCACTTAAAAGGGCGAGGAGATAGTTTGTAAAGTGGTTAGGGGAGGCCTCAAAATACAGTGATAGTAATTCCAGGCAAACGATTAGTTATAGACAAGGCCATGAGCATGAATACAGGAAGCAGAGAAGTAGCAGGATTAGGGAGGTGTCCAGCAGAAAGAGCCAGAAGGTCATTTGTTTAAGGCCTTTGTTTATACAGAGAACATCTGGTGTGATTCTCATTGTCTTTATTTTTTAAGAAAAGGTGCAGGCAGGAATGAATTAGTGCAGGTAGGCATGAAGGGAGAGGAGGAAAAAGCACGTTATTCACTTTATTCCATTGTTCACATTAGTTTTTCTTCCTGGTCCCAGGTCTGAACCTAGGACCTGAGAGTGTTATGAGGATTGCACCCAGGGTGTATTAGACAGGCCACCAGGGCTCACCTGCAGCTGTTGTTGACCTTGACCAGATAGATGATGCTTGTTTCACTGAAAAAAAATCATCCTTAGATAAACAGTAGGGTTGTTGATGGATTCCCTGACCTCTGCAAATCTGATTTTAACTGTCATAAGTAAGTGCACAGTAGTATAAAGATATATTCTTTAATGACTTGATAAAGTAATTTTCAATCAAGATCAATGAAGTCCTGAGAGAGGTGATTCTAGACTTCTCTTAGATGAACTACATTCTACAGGATTCTGATTTTTAGGTAGGTGGCCTTTTGAGAGAGAATTTAAGGTTTTATATGAAGAATTAAGTTTATCTAATTGACACTGACTTCTGGAACACTCAGAGCAAAAGTAAATGACAGAAAGGAAAAGAGAAAAGAAAGAGGCAGAAGGAGAAAATGAAAATGAGAAAGAGGAGCAGCAGGAGAAAGAGTAAGAAGGAAGGGAGGGGAAGGGAGGAGAGCAAAGGAGAAATTTCTCAAGGACAGAAAGCTTGGACTTTGGAATCTGCCAAGTCTGGATTCAAATCTAATTCCACTTAGATATGAGAGAGAACTGGCTGACTACTCAAACATTCCCAGTCCCCGTCTTCCTTGCTCCTCTAGATCGTGATGTCTTCACAGTCTTTACATTGCTATGTCCCCAAGGAGACTGCGATCAATGCAGCCTCACAATCTGAATCTTTCTTGGTCAAGGTCATGTCATGGTGGTATCATTTATCTTGCCAATTAAATGGATGCTGTGTGGGTAGCTGTTAAATCTAGATGCACACGCAGGCAGGGCCTAGGAGAGTTTCTGGAAAAGTTTCCTTGGTCTTAAAGAGATGTAAGAGAGAGCTATTCTTTCAGTCCAGCTTCTAAAGAGTGCAGCTGCACGTGCCAGACTGCTTTATTTGGACATTCTAAAAGTTCAGGGTGGCAAAATGTGAAGCCAGCAGAAACCTAACCTGTTGGTAGACTACTGAATCACTGAATTAGCCTGTCTTGGACTAGATACAGCAACAGCATCCTTGAAACCATGTTAAGAGGTTAAGTTGCAACTGAAAGTGGACTAAGTAATAAAATTTACAATATAGATGCTCTTTCACCACCTAAAAACTTAGTGAACTCTCTGAACCATGCCAGTAGTGAAGGGTGCACTGATGATGAAGTTTCTTAATCTTGCTGAGCCTTCACTTACTAATTTGTGAAGTGGTGTTACTAATACTGACCTCATAATCTTGCTATGGAGATTAGGTTATTATTAATCTTGAGCTTTGGAGACTTTAGAAAATAAGCTAAGGGATTACTATTGTATGCCTGGAAAAGTTCAATGGATGCCTTTGGCCGGCAAAAATGATTCCAACACAAGCTCTGCTATTTGAATGATAACCTCACTACAGAATATAACACTAAATGAGAATGTCTAAAATGCAGACAAGTTTTAGATTTTTAGCCTGAAGAAAGTTAGGCAAAACCTAACTGATATCATGGAATGATCATAATTTGGAATCTTCAGTCCAGAAGGTTCTGTGATGTATTACTATGTGACCTGAAATAGTTTTGTATCTTGAATCATTGAGAAAACAGCTTATTTCAGGAGAGAAATTCCACTTGCATCTATCACCAAATATACCATTGTTCCTGCATCTATATCCATAAGGGTGTGTCTTGCTCCTGTCATCATGAGTAAATTCACCCTGCTTTGAAGGCTAACTTCTCCAGTATACCGCGGGCCCTCCTTCACTTAGCCAGTGCTATTCCTTTGGCTGTCATCTTCTGTTTCTTGCACTGACAAGTCCCCCACCCACTTAACTGCATCATTCTCATCATCATACAAAACCACTATAATAGCTCCCATCTCACCAAAAGCTCTCCTGTTATCCCATAACTCCCTTACTGCCCAATATTTGTTTCTCTTTATATCAGAACTCCTAGAATGAGATATACATCCATTATGTTGACTTGTCCCTTCTATTTCCCCATTGCACCAATGTCAATGAAGTTTTAATCTGATCTCTTCTTTGGATTCACTTTTGTCAATTATTTCTGATACCAAATACAATGGTTAATTATTCATTATCCTTGCAAGTAACACCTCAGCAGCAAAAGACTTAATTGGGCTTCTAGGGCAGCACCTACTCTGTTCTCCTCCAACATTTATGGTCATTACTTTTCAGTTACCTTTTCTTGATTCACCTTGTCTTCCCCAGTTCTACAAAGGATGATGTCCTATGACTGAGAACAGACTCCTCATACCTCACTATCTTCAATCTCAGGGTTCTCTAATTCAACACTCTGAAACTTGAACTCATGTGTTTATCTGCCTATTTGAGGAAATTAGTCCACCACAAAGCAAACTCCGGCTTTTTTCTTGTTGCACCCCCAAAGTGGCTCCATGTACAATCGTCTCTCAATCAATGACCATAGTTCAACCCTGGGTGTCCTGATTGAGCTCTCTTCTCTCCTCACATCTCAGTTTCAAATCATAAGGAAACCCTATCTCACTCATGCCTGACCTATTTTCAATACAAACATTCCTCATCTTCCCCAGTGATCACCACATCCAACCTACTGATTTCTTACCTGTTTCTGTCTGGCATAACTGACTCCCAATCTAATGCCCTCATAGCAACTAGAATCACCCTTGTAAGGTAGCTCATGTTCCACCTCAGTTCAGAATCCTCCACAGGCTTTTTTTTTAATTGTTGTTCACTAAAACAACCAGAGTCCTGAAAATTGTCTATAAGACTCATCCGATTCTCCCTACCCCCAACCACCGCCCCTCTGACTTCTGCTCCTCTTTCCCCTTCCTCGCTTCATTCAAATCACCTTTGCTTGCTTTTCTCCTGGCAGATACCAAGTACCCTTAGGGTCTTTATATTTGTTAGTCTTTGTCTATTCAATTACCTACTTGCATAGCTCCCTCACTCCCTTCCAGCCTCTACTCAAATAGTTCTTTGAGAAGCTGTCCACGACCAACATATAAAGATTAATCCCTTATCAATGACACTTTATTCCCTCATCCTATTCAGCTTTCTCCGAAGTGTTTTCATCAACTGACATAAGTTGATTTGATTCTGTTCCAGGTCTGCTTGTTTCTTGCATGCCCTCTCCCTGTTCTAAGCAGCACATAATAGCAGTCTGGTCAGTTTTTCTCGGTGCCTGGACCATGTCTGCTATGCTGTGGCCTCTTCATAAATGCTACTGGAAGAATAAATGAATGCATATAATAATCACCAGTGATCATCCAAACTACATACACAAATAGGAGTCCTACCTAAGAATAAATTTAATATTTGTGTGTATTTCCCTTTTATCTCTTCCTACACATACAGTATACGTTTTTTCTTTTCATTTGTCTTACAGTGGTAATCTTAGGATACATTTCATTTTCTATCTGAAGTGTTTAACTTAATATGAAGGCCAAGTCATTTTCACACATTCTTTTAAACTTTTCATAAATGAGAGTCATAACAGTGGGGCTAACTTTCTTCAAATGAATGAGTCAGATTTTATTTCTCCATCTGCCCATTACTGGACACTTAGAGGCTTTCCTTTTTTCTCACCACTCCTCTCACTAACAGGATAAAATACACCTGTACCAAATAATTCTTACTATTTAGGATAAATTCTTTAGGATTAGATGAAAACAGAATTTGAGTGGGGTGAGTTCTCTAAGTGAGATTTTAAAGATTGCTTACATAACCTTCTATAGGGGTTAAAACTACTTATACTCCTGCTAGATTTTCTCGGTCAATCTTTAACTTATTAAAATGACTGCATTGCTTTGCAAACTCTTCCCTTAGTGAATTTATTCTTTTTAATGACCTCTTTGCCATTTCTAGAAATGCATGTTTTAATCCTTTTCTCAATGATCCTGAAACACAGTCTTGTTCTTACAACAATTTTTCTTGAAGGAGTTGGATCATTCATATTTTGTGAGGGTCAGGAAAGGTTCACGTGCTTTACCATATAGGGAATGTGTGACGTAAAGCAATTTTGTTGTCTTAAGTACTGTTCTGATACTTGATCTTAACCATTTTCATTAATCCTTATGTGCTCTGCTTTATATTTGCCAAATAAATTAATATGAATGTTCATATTGGGTGGCATTGTTGAAAAAAATGGTTCACACAGTAGGGTTTTAGGTCTCATACTGTCCACATGGGTGCATCACGTATTGCCTTGGGAAGGGCACTGGTTTTGATTTAGTTGGGCATGAATTTGAATACCAGGCCCAACACACACTACCTCTGTGACCTTAGGCAGGTTTCTGCATCAGTCTAAACTCAACTTCTTCATCTATCAGAAAAGTAAGAGAGAATGATACGCATCTCATAGGGTTGTGGTCAAGAATGAATGAGAAAATACATAAACTTCTTGTAAGATTACAGAGATATTAGCTCTCTATCCCCTTCTTCAATCACTGTAGATTACTCCTCTTTGTCAACTATTCTGGTTTCCTGTTGTTCTAGTTGCAGGGGTCCTCCCTAAAGGGTGTTGTACAGACTTTCCCTGTTGAAGTTAAAGGGCCATGTGAATTGCCTTTAGTAATGAAATGTGGAATACGTGATGTGTCACTTCTAAGCAGAAGAAGCTTGGTTCATCATGCCTTTTTTATACTCTGGTTTCTCTATTGGCAAGGGTCCTGGAGTAAAAATGACAGAGAGAAGAGCTATAGCTGACCTTCAAAGGACATGCAGTCTATGAAAGAGAAAGGAACCTCCATTTTTTGCATCACTAGGATTTGGAACAAGTTAATTATACACTTTAACCTACCCTGACTATACGCCCCCATCCCAACAAAAAAGAAGCACCTAGTGCATCCAGGTAAAACAGAACTTAAAGCAAATCGACAAACCCTGAAGCCATGCTTACTTAGAACCCAGGTAGGAGCAAGACTCTCTGTGAGTTATTAAAATTATTTATAGATACTATTTGCCCTTAAAGAGATCACAGTCCATTATTTCAGCACATGTTGCTATAAATGATCTCTTTTCTGTTCACACAAGGGAAGATGTTATCTGACCCCACAATATGAAGGAGAGGTCCAAAAATGTCCTTCTGCCAAAAGGGTGTGGAGGGAAGAGAGATTTTTCTCATTGTATCCACCTCACATTCTGCATATATCCCAAAGCGACGAGCTCACTGCAGTGTCTGTCATTGTAGAAGGACAAAAAGCAATTCCACAAGCTATTTTAGTTTTCCTAATGGAAAAACTCGACGCTGCAGATGAAAGAGTTATTAGAAAAATAAGTCTTTGCTTTTCTATAAAAGCATCCAAAAATGTGCTGCATATCTTGGCCCGTCTGTCAGCACTGAGGGTGTGCATTAACAGACAGAATCACTAATCAAAATAGATCTTATGTTTCAAGATTATTTCCCCTAGAAAGTAGACAAAGATGAAGAAAAAGTCAAAGAGACACCTGAAGTTGGATGAACATGTTTCAGTGCCATTCTGCACGCACCCTGTGTCTAATGGTGACCGAAGCCCTGGGCCATTCATCCTCCTGTTTTCTCTCCTCCCTTTCTTGGTATTTTCATTCTTAGTCTCCATTCCTAAATTCTACCTGTAATGATGTTCCTGACCCTTGCCATTTCTTCTTCTTTATAAAATTTTTTTTTCAACTGTGATCAAATACACACAACTTAAAAACTGACTAACAAATATTTAAGTATATAGATTGGTCAACTTAAGTATCTTCAAACTGTTACGCAACCAATCTCCAGAATTTCCCTCTTGATAAATGAGAGTGCTATACCCACTAAAAAATAGATCCCCTCTTCCCTCTCCCTATAGCCTCTGCCAACCATGGTTTTCAATTTCTATGAGTTGACGACTCTACATACTACTTATAAATTAAATCATAGAGTTCATAGTGGTGTGACTGAAATATTTCACTTAGTGTAATGTCATCCAGGTTCATTCGTGTTGCAACTTGAGTCAGAATTTCCTTCCTTTTTAAGGCTGAATAATATTCCTGTCTCTACCACATTTTGTTCATCCAATCAAGCGTTGATGAACATCTGAGTTGGTTTCACTGAGTTGGTTCTGGTTTGGGGGCACCATGAATAATGTTGCCATGTGTAGGGTGTGCCCTCTCTTCTTAATTTTAGCTTATGTAGAACCTCAGCACAACAGAAAATCAGTTTGCGCTTCCTTCCCCACTCGATTTCAGCAGGGTCAAGAGAAAAGCATCAGGGAGAGTACCTTGAGCATAAAATTGAAAGAATTCCAAATCCCTCAGCAATCAAGCATACAATATTTCAATGCACTCTTTCAAAATTTCAAAATTAATGCAAAGATTCATGATGAACAAAATATTAAAAATTTAAATAAAAGAACTCTAAGATAGTCATATTAGGATTAGAAGCCAAAGGAAAAAATAGTTACCGCTCATGCTTTTATTTAAAATTTGCCATTTTGTTCTGCATGACATTTTTGCATTAGTCTTTTATTTTTAAAATAGTGCATTAAAATAATATTTATCTTGATTACTAAGCTTTTTGGTGCAACAATTACGAGTGCCTCACACTCCTCACCCTGGAGCCCGCCTTGTCAACAGATTAAGAGTTATGTGTCTGTGATCCCCATTGGTTTCATAAAATCAGGTCAGACCAAGCAGTAGCTCCCTTATTATTACCTCTCTAAACCTGAGAAGCAGGCCAAGTTCCATAGCTTAAGTTATCATCAATCCTGTCCAGGAGTCTACCAAATATGTCATTCTTTGAAACAAACCTTTTATGGAAATATATTTTTCATAGCCAAATTAGTTTTATAAGTGATTGGCTGAACAGAGTTAAACAGCTATTACCTGAGAATGTCTAGGAATATATAGTGGCTGTACCAATGTGTCTATATATTTTTAAACTCTGAGGCAGATGGAACATACAGTGTTACCATATTTGTGTAAAAAAGCACATTTTCGAGGACAATCAAACTTGGACATCAGGTAAAATGCCTAGATAATCTTGGGGATGGGATCTCTATAAACTTCCTTGGAGAAGAGGCCTGCAGCTTATGAAAAGGTAAACTGATAATAGGTGAACTGACACAACCTAAAAAATGGTGTCATAACAGAGTGCTGAAAATAGCTCACTTGCTACTCCAGGGGAAGAAAGTTTACGTTGCATGATTTAACATCCTCCTGTTGTTAGATAACACAAAGCAGCTTCATGGGGAGAGGAGGAGGTGAGTTACTGCTCACAACTCTTTAACAGAGGATATACTTTCATTGACAGAAAAGCACCATTTTACTAATTTCATTTTAGCTTTCAAAAAAGCATCATTTAGAGCTGAAAGACAGGGTCAAAGCTGGCTTTACAAGAAAGTGGAGAAATGAATTGAAATGGATTAATTTGAAGGCCTGAGAAAAGTCTTCTCTCTCAGCATTATAAAGGTGAAATCCATTACTATGGGTGAGGCCAGGCAGTAACACTTCCTTTTGTTAGCTACTGGCACATCAGCTGTCTTAAAGACATCTCGATATAAAGATTAGACAAAGTTTATTGGTTACTCTCCACAGGCCAGACCCTGTGCTGAGCACATACATGCACTGCCTCTGTTAAAACTTATGACAGTCTCATGAGGCAGAAACTATGGCTATCCCCATTTTACTCATAAGGAATAGGTTCAGAGAAGTTTAGTCACTTCCCAAACTCATTCACCTAGTAAATGATAAAGCCTGGATCAGAGACCAAGACAGTTTGACTCGAGTAGGTTTATAACCATTAGAGACCAGAATCTGAAAACTGTTACCTTCTAAGTATGTTAAGCCATTAACCAGCTGGTGGCAAGTTCAGGTGGGAATGCAAACCATTCTGGCTAGGACCAACTTAAATGATGCCATCTCAAAGGAGCCAAAGACACCAAGTGAGATTGTAGCAGGATGATCAGATCAATTGATAAGACCTTCACTGTTCAGGCACACAGAGTCAAAGAACAGACAAGGAAAAGTGATCCATTCCACAGTGGAGTTGTCGCAGTAAGGGTATCACTTCCCAGGAAAACAGAAGCTGAAACTGATCCAAGCCACACAGTGTCCAGATTTCCAGAGAAAAGAAACTTTAAGGTAAATGATCCTCAAAACCTGACCACGGCTAAAACATTCGCTCTATTCCCCCAAACTATGTCCTCGCTCACATTTCTCAGCTCCCTTCCCAGAGGACCAAATGATGGATTTGGCAAAGATTTCAGAGCTAGTACCTCATCCTCCAGCTGTTCTCTCCATACCTCCTACAAGACCATAAACAGTTCAATTGCAGAGCCAAGGATAGAGCAACTTAGATTGTTACTGCAATATACTGGTCTAAATAATATTCTATAATATACAAATAGACCACATCTTTATCCACTCACCCACTGACAGACACTTAGGCTGTTTCTGTATCATGGCTCTTGTGAGAATGCTACAGTAAGAGATGGGCGATATCTCTTTCAGATCCTGTTTTCATTTCCCGTGGTTATATACCCAAAAGTGCCAGATCAGTAGTAGTTCAAATTTTAATTTTTTGAGGAAACAATACAGTTTTACATTGCCACCAACAGTGCACAAGAGCCTCCCCTTTCTCCATATCCTTGTGGAATTTCTAAAAAGTTGAACTTACAGAAACAGCGAGTAGAATGGTGGTTACCAGGGGCCAAGACATGGGGAGATGTTGGTCAAAGGATACACATATCCAGTTACAGGATGAATAAATTTTGGCATCTAAGATGAAGTGTAGTGATAGTTAAAACTGTATTCTGTACTTTGAAATTTTCTGAGAGTAGACCTCAAATGTTCTGATCCCCCCGCCACACATAGAAAATGATAATTGTGTGATGTGATGGAAATGTTATAGAATGCTACAGTGGTAATTATTTCGCAATATATAAATGTACCAAATCAACAGATTGCACATCCTAAACTTACACAGTGTTATGTCAATTATCTCTCAATAAGCTGAATAAAATAAATTAAAAAGATCTCTTTCATGAGTATGAATAAACTTAAATGTGTTACGTTTCTGATATTTCATAGTTAATTTACCACCATAGCATTACACAGTCTATCCTAATAAATACATGGTACCAGAATCACCTAGAAATCATACAAAAAAATACAGCTTATAAGCCTACAGTCCACCTTATAAGTCAAATTTCCAACGATGAAGTGCAAATCTGTGTTTAAAAATCTAGGGTATTCTAATGATTAGTTGTTTTTAAAAAACACTGTTGGAAACTGGTCGGCTAGTTTCACTCAGCCTTCCAAACTGTTTCCTCTCCAAACCCCAGCATTACACATTAAAAAAAAAAAAAAAAAAGACAGACAGAAAAGTTAAGCTTCGGGCGTCCTGTATCCTAACAGTACGCGAGGAACATGGGTGGGACTATCAAGGTCGCTGTTTACTACTGTATGGCATTGGGCAGTTATTGAGCTCTCTTCAGCCTACTTTTTCTCATCTAGAAATTAGAGGTAAAAATAGTATCTCTTTACTGAAGTATGAGTACACATATGTACAGATACATTTGCTAACATTCACGAAATTTTACTTAGGCTATGTGCATCTCACTGAATGTGTTTTACCTCAGCATGAGCAGAAACAACAATACTACTAAAGAAGACAGTATCTCCTTGGCAGAGGCACTGTGAGAATTAAATCAGATAGCTAAGAACACTGAGCATAATGTCTGGCATCTGTCAGATGTCTGGCTGCTATTAGCAAATAGTAAGTATTAGTATATTTATATTCTATTATGTGTTATTTATTATGTGTTCTTATCAGCATGTCTTCCAAAATTATGATACCTCAAACCATGGTGCATTTGGGAAGCTGGGAGAATGCAGATAATTTTAGAATGTGAACTGGTTCATCAAGGTGTGTTCCTCCTAGTTTTAAATAGGCTAATTCTCCTTATCACAAATATATCAAAAAATAAAATTCATAGTACTCTGATGTTTCTTACAGAATGTGTTGGATTCATACCTTAGTTTATTCATGACTTTAATTTTGCAAATGTTGCATGCTCCAACACACAATATATATTTTGTTATGCCTTTGCCATAATTAATCAAGCAAAAAATGAGTCTTATATTTCCTAATGACAACTTTGTGCCTGCAAAGAAAAACCTTACCACAATGTTAATACATCTATATGGTCTCCTGCATCAAAATTCACAATCCTTAATTCTAATTTCAAGCTTTAACTGCTATAGGCCATCATAATAAAGGATTTTTTTTTTTTTTTTAAAAATCACTTTCTGAAGGTTTTCACTTCAAGAAATGCAATGTACTATAATGACATATGACACACAGAGAAAAACAAGGATTAAAGAATATCAAGCATTACAAATGTGTTTGGAGAGAGACAGATTAAGTTGCTAAAATTTTTAATTTACTGGAACCCAAGAAAATGCAGTTGGCAATAACAGACTTTAACAATAAGGTGAAAGTTTTTGTCATAATAAATATGTGAAATACAAGACTCTTCCATCAAGAGGACCCTTTCCTCCCAAATACTTGCATGCTTACTAACTTATCTTCTGGGTCTTATTCATGCTAGAAATCCTGGGGGTGCAGAATCAATGAACAGAGCAAAAGTCCTTCCTAAAAAACATAGTTCATTTTGGGGGTGTTGCTGAGAGTTGGGGTTTGATAAACTGCCAGTCTCCTGCCTCCAGAACTCAGAACAACAATACGCCTGAGATTAAAAGTTGTTTAAAATAAAATCAACAACTATGCAAAATCATCTCAAAAATAAATTACATCTAGACAATAAAAAGACTTGGCTGAAGAGCAAAATTGCGTGTAATCATATATTTGAAGTAAAGTGTGACTGTCAAAAGAGAGGACAGCAGGAAAGGAGACAGATTTATAACGTGTCCCAGAAAGGTACTGGGGGAAAGAGAGGCCAGATATACCCACTTGGACCCCTCTCCCCATCGGTAAGGTTAATCCTATTGCAGGAATGGCCTACAGGCGATGACAAGCTGACTCACCCCTGAGTTCTCCTTCTGCCTTTGTGGGCCCCCCAAATCTGTACACACGTGTGTGTGCACACAGGTGTGGGTGCCTAGCCTTTTCATGTTACCAACTTCATAAACATGTTTAGTTTCTACCAATAGTTGTTTAAGCTGACTTTACCCAACACAGACAGTAAACACATGTAGACTATTGACTATTTCCACAGTTTTTCTTTTGTTTAATCCTCTTAATAACTGAAAAGCTAAATATCATTATCCTTTAACTATATGTAACCCAAATGTCCTCTCTTTTAGTTTATTGCTGCCAGGAAAGTAACATTTCACTGATGGCAACTCAGAGTCATAACTGAACCCCTTTTAAACAGCCCATCCCCCAAATAATCCTGTGCTATAAAAGGATTACCAAACGAGACAAAACTTACTGGAGGTGCTGGCAGGAAAATACAGAAGGGGGGGGGGTCTATGTTGAATATGTATGAAAGAAAAATCTCTATTAAGTATTCCTCTTCTCCACAGTCACCTCCCGGCTTTGACGCAAGTTATACCAACATAAAATTGCACAGCATAGCAGCCCAGCACGATTTAGTTCCACCTCGATTTGGACTCCAAATTTTTCATCCCTCAGCCAATCAAGGTGTTCAGTCAAAGCAAAAAACTCTCCTGGAGCAATGGTGTCCTTGGGAAGGCAATTTGGGAGCCATTTTTCTCTGCTTGAGTGTTTTCTTGCTGCTCACTATCCATTCCACATATTATTTATTTCTTTGAAACACACACAGGGCTCCTCTTAGGAGAAATTTTAGTGAATGAAGTTGTCTTCACTGCCTTACTAGTAGTTAGGGTTGTAAGTTTCTTTTTTATCCAGATTGTCTCCACTTAACAGTGAGAGAGTCCAACTGATAGGAAAATAAAATAAGCGCTCTAATTGATCATCATTTCTGGGACTCATCAGACAAGACTGAATTATTGGACTTGCAATGCTGAAGGTCAGACTACACTAAATTGAAAGGATTTGTGTATTCTTCGAAGGTAGGTTACCCTTAAAGTCACTTGAGGACTTACATTGGGCATTTTCCTAGTGATACTGTAACTGTCCATATGCACTTCTTTCCACTTGCCTGGGATAGGAAAACAGACACAAAAGAAAAAAAAAATCCAGTTACACAGGACAGCACATAATCCAGGCTCTAACTTTATGATGCAAAGGATAACACCTACACGAACTTGAGAGAGAAGTCTCGGGATCAGGGACGTGAATCAAAGTGGTGGTAGGTCTTGAAAGATGGCTAGAGAACATGTAACATAGAGAGAAGACATCTCAAGTGAAAAAATTTTTATATGCTTAAAAACTTTTATATGCTTTTCATACATTTACTCCATTGAAGCTGCCATGTTGGCCCAATCAGCTCATCCAGTTCAGTTTTTAAATCCCTTGGGGGAAGAGACGTTATCAAAATTGCTTAGAAACATTTGCTTTTAGATACATATTTAAGTTTACTATTCATGATGAGATCCCAAAATCCTCTCACCACCTTTGATCTTCTGACCCCTATTCAAATTTCTTCAACTTACCCTACCCGAGTCCCTCCAGATTTGTCTTTTAGAAACGTGTCTGAGCCACACAGAGAAAGTGATCTGTTCTCACATAATGGTATGGCAGCTCTTCCCTTGAAGACTGAAGTGGTCACAGAATTAAATAGACTCTCAGAGAAAGAATCAAACAAATGTATCTGTCATTGATCGCTGTCGTCTACACAATCAGCAACATATATCTATATTCACAAGAACTTAGAACAATTCAGGAACAGAATATTGTTTTTCCCCCAAAATAAATCTCTCATAAATCTAGGATCATTATATGTTATTTGTCTCCTATAGCCAACTGTCTTCTCTTCTTTCCTCCCTTTTCTTCTTCCTCACCTTCTTTGTTAAATAGAGAACTGATTCTGTGGTCATATATGTGCTTCAACGTTACTCTCTAATCATAAGCAGATTGCTTCCTTTACAGAACCTCAGTTCCCTATACTGTGAAATGAGGCTGATGACATCAACCATTCAGCATTGCTGTGTAGGTTAAGTGACATGGGGTAAGCAAGATGCCTAAAAGATGAAACAGGTACCTGTTACATAGTAGCTACCTTGAAGACAGTACCTATTAGATGACTATTAATAGTAGTTATAATAGTCGTAACAGTAGTTTTAACATCAGTAGAAAAACACTTTGTCCATGGAAAATGAGATGCTAACCAGAATTGTTAAAAGATGTCCATTAAAATTTATAGTTATATATGCTTATGATGGTCCTGTAATAGCAGAACTTTCCTGTGAAATATGATAATATCTGTCAGATGAACATTTAGTGTGAGTTCCTACACCTGAAGTGAGGAAAAGCTCTCTTTGCCAAGGAGCACAAGATCCAGTGGCATAGACCTTTCTGTCCAGAGATCCTTGCTTAGATGGAACGGACTCTCTCTCTCTCTCTCTCTGAAGCTTCCACCCATTAGTCCCAGCTTTGTATGCCCCGGGGCCAAGCAAAATGAGTCTGATCACTCTTCTTCATGACAACCCTTTAGGTATTTTAACAAAGTGATCACACTTTCCTAGAGCATTCTCTTCTCCAAATGATACATCCTTACATCATGTCTCCATGTAGCTTGCACTCCAGGCTCTTGGACATCCTGTCAGTGTGACACCCAGAACTGAACATGCTCACAGTCTATGGCAAAATACAGAGGGCAGAGAACCACATAGGATCTGTGCCTAAACAAACTGCCAATTTCTTTGTGCTGAAACATAGTCAAGTGTATGATTAGGTAAAATATTGAGATATATGACATGAATGTGTGTACATTTGCATGGGTAAATGGTACACGTATTTGTGTACATGTCTTTCTTCTCCTCGCTCCTCAAAATCCTCTTTCCCTTTCCCTATTTCTTTCCCTTCCTCCCTGCTCTATCTCTTGCTAGAAAGATCCTTGTCAATAGTTCCAATCTCATATGCATATGAGAAATAAATGAATCTACCTGTAAAGTTCCTAAAACAGTGACATGCAAACTCTATGTAAATGGTAGCTATTATGCTTATTTTATCCTTAGATGAACTGTTACAGTACATTTGTCAAGGGCTGTCATAGGTTCTGGGGATACAAATGATGTATAAAATATGACCCATACTCTTAAATATATAATAATAGCCTTGGGAGAAAAAATTAATGGTGGGTCAAATATTATATCACAATTAGACACATGGTACACCGAACACAAAGGAAGGATATTAAATTCTTACTGTCAAGCAGGAGAGAGTGAGGGGCGAGGAGTATCAGAAATTCTTTCTAGAAGAA
The DNA here is from genome assembly GCA_004363575.1 of Solenodon paradoxus. Lineage (NCBI taxonomy): Eukaryota > Metazoa > Chordata > Mammalia > Eulipotyphla > Solenodontidae > Solenodon > Solenodon paradoxus. The sequence goes on from RJWH01002883.1 coordinate 49,637, forward strand.
AGGACAAGGGAGCCTGAATTACTGGAATTAACCAAAACATGAACGGACATGGGGGGGTGGGGGGATCTTTCTGAGGAAGAGGATTTGCAAAGGTGGTGATGCCATGGGCATTTGGAACATGCAAGATTTACGGTTGCCACATATCTTGCTTCAGGATATAGATGCATTAGAGATTCCAGTTTACAGGGAACTATCATCTCATCAGACTGAACACCTGTCCATTTACGTCTGAAAAATAAGAGTGTATTGGAATGAGAATGCTGGATTGACACCCAAGCTCCACAATGTCTATGCTGTATGAACTTGGACATGCAGCTGATCACATGGCCTTGTGGTTTCTTCATCAGCAAAATGAGTTGAGGGGCTTAGTGACCCTCAGCAATAACAAAGAGAAGGCATTTCCTTTCTATTAATTAACTAGGGTACGGCTGCCACTACCGCTTCTAGGGTTTTCCATTCGTGACATGATATTTAAGACATACATTGAGCAAACAAAAATCTAAGCATTCTAGAAGCCACATTGTTAACAAAAGGAAAAAAAAAGAGATGTTTATCATGGAAAAGCAATTACTGGGTGTTGGATATGAGGGTAAGAAACAGGGTTAGGAGAAAGGGGATGGGAAAAACCGACTGCTATTTTCAGCTGCTTTTCTGCTTTGAAATCATACCTCTTGTTAAGTAATGTCTAGCTAAACATCTCTTTCTTCTACCAGAATCTTTTGTAAATATACAAACTTCCTAGCTGAAGAAAAAATAGCCTGACTTCATTTTATACATCTGCCACATCTAAACAGCTTTATCTGATGATTATTTTGTAATACATCTTTCGATGTTTGTTCTGTGACTCAGCGAACTTAGAACTTAGAAATTAGACTGTCTGGGTGCATTTTCCCCCTTCCATTGATGGAAGCAAAGTTAAAGGAGGAGAGTACTTCAGAGTGTAAATACATGTGGTAAATTTTGCTTCTTTTGATAAACATTTCTTAGTCTATCAAGAATTGCTTGTACCAAAGACTAGATGATGACATGTCATACTACAGAGAACTATTAATGCAATTTGTGCCAGAGAATGGAGTCTGCTTTTTGTATGATCTTCCCTTCATGTTCTATACCAAAATCTCTCTTGAGGAGCTGGCATGACATATGGGATTTTTTTTTCCCCCAGCTCTTCTATCCTCATCCCTTTTCCAGGATCCCATCTTCAAACATTCTCTTTGACATTAAAAGTTAGCACACATTCATTGAATACCTACCAGACACTGTTTGTTTGAGATACAGTGATCATGTATCACTAATTACTGGTCTCTTACAGAGAGAGAGGGGTAGGACAGACATGCACAGGGGATAAGATGCTGTGGCAAGACCAAATGAGAGACAGCGCTCTGTGGGAAGGGAAAGGTCAGGGGATTTTTTTTTCTGAAAGGTTTGACTCCTTAGCTCACTTCTGAAAAAATGAAAGAAAATAAAGAGTAGGAGGGAGAGGAGGGAGAAGCAGAGGGAGAAAAACATTCACTGAGTATTTACTATATTCTAGTCACTGAGAATGATCGCCTGTTTAAAATGATTCTCTGCAGCAGGCAGCAATGTTATTACCACACCGCAGTGAGGACACTGAGATAAAGGATTTCCCCACAGGAAGTCAAGGCCATAACCAGAGATCAGACTTAGGTAACTCAAGTCCCAAGCTCATCCTCTGTGGGATAGGATTCTCCTTCCCTGGTGGGAGCAGAGAAGGAGACAATGGCGTGGACGGTTCAGGTAGGTGAAGGCAAAGATACTTGAACTCCAGAAACAGCAACAAACGGCTGACAAGTGGCCTTGAGTGGCCACATTAGGAGACCCTGCTGACCTCTGCATTGAGTTCAGGGAGCCCGAAGTCCTCTGTATGTTTTCTGACATTACACTGCCCCATGTCCTATGTCACCTGGGTCTCTGGACGAAATTCCAACTGACACAGAATCAGTATAAATGGATCCTTTGAAAAAACTGCCTGGAGTGATAGTGATCAGTAATCATGGGCTTTTAGAGGGAAACCAGAATGTAGAAGTCTTTGCCACAAACCTCCACATTTCAGACATGCAGCGCAGAGCAAGACAAGTATTTGCCATAAAACGGAGCTCAGGGCTCTGGTCTCCTGCTCCGAGACAAGTGACTTTTACCTTTAACTAATTAAATACCAGGCGACACACTGCCTTCCTGACCCCGAGTGTATCTGTGGGCACAGGAAACAGATCAGCCTGGTGTTCACAATGGTTTCATGAAACTGCAGGTGGGGAACCTTTACCTCCCACACCTGGGCCCATCCTCACACACCTGGCCATACTCCAGATTTCTCACAGTCAATAATAAACATATACATCCACCCACACGGCTAGAGTCAGTCATGTGAGAATCATCCTCGGCACCCTTCTTACTTTCGCCTGCCACTACCCGTTCCATATGAAGTCCTGCTTCCATTTCCAAAACACACCTAGACGCGTGCCTGTCTTCGCTGCCACTGCGCTACCCCACGTCGGCAGCCCCTCTCTCCTGGTGAAGCAAGACTGCCCCGGCCTCCACTCTTCTCATCCCCTTGCCGTGAAAATACTCTTTATCAACAGACACAACTGGATCGCTCCTACTTAAACTATTTTTTAACAACTGCCCTTAGTGTATAGAGGTACAATTCAGGATTCTTTTCTTGTTCTCAAAGCCCTGGATTATCTATCACTATGAACTTCCCCAAAGCTCATTAAACATCAGCTACATGGATCTTTTTTAGGTTCTCAAGTGCTCCAAATCCCATCTTGCCTAAATGCCCTTATTCCTTCTATGGAATGTTCTCTGTATCCTAACTCTTCTGCATATTTTAATTTTCTTCTTCAAAAGAATACCTTTAAAAGGATTTTCACTCAATTCTCCTTAGTACCTCTCCCATTAAATTAGTTCTCTAGTTACATTCCTTTGTGCTCCCAGCAAGTCACTCACATTTATATATTCATTTATTAGCAAACTGACTGAGTTAACTTTTCAGTTCTCCGAGTTTTCCTTCTTCACCTATAAAATGGGCATAAGAATACTTTATCAAGTAGGAAGGACAGGAACTAAAGCACTTAATAGGTATTCGATAAATAGCTATTAAAAAGTTATTCACAAATTCTACCCAGAACAATTCACAGCCTAGAACAATACTCTGCGTAATGAGGAATCAATCATGACTTAAGACTCAGAACTAAGGTGACTGTCAATCAGAATAGAGACTTTTATGGAATATTGTTTCCAAGAAGAAATCGCTTGAACCACCAGTTTATAATACTATGTTCTGTTTTGACCCAACTGTGCTCCATGGAAACACCACTATCTGCTCTTAGGCACCAAAGAGACAACTGACAAGGGAGCCTGAAACATACACAGAAACTGAATAAAGCGATGAGGCGCACCCAGCCCAAGCCCTACAAATTCATCTACCTTACGCTGAGGACATAAAAGAAATATTTAACGAAAAAACCCACTTTCTCCTTGGGGTAAGGATGATTTCTGCCTACCGGTTCTTGGCACTGATTGTCAACATTCATCAAAATTGAAGCACAGCGATTTCTTAGGTCCTGTTGCCAAAACTGTAGACTATGTGCAAAGTAAGCCAGAGTCAATTTTCAATAATATTTCCAATAGTTCTCCTGGAGTGCAAACACATGTAAACACCCCTATTCACAAGTTTTAAAAAGAATGTAAATGCATGCACATATGAACATTGAAATAGCCTTCTGTGGGGCGTTTTAATCAGCCAATTTTAGTCCATACAGCAAACAAAGAAGAAACAGAAATCAGAAGCAGAACCATCATATGCACACCTATCATTCATTTTAGGACAGTCCTCTGCTCTAGAATTGTCTGCATACAACCGTTTTGTAAACTAGATGATGTTTTTTAAAGCACTAAACAGAGGGATTTTAACCAGCTTTTGAAGGAAACCTTTGGTGAAGTGAAGAATCTGTGCTGTGAATAACCTGCATTGTTAAACTCGCTTTGTAGACAAAAGGACGCTAGGACCATGTTTAGATTCAATTGGATGATCCATTTGCTCTTGGTTTGGGTATTCATTCATTCAGTTATAATTTTGATGCATTTATTATTCACGTATTCATTCTACAATATTTACTGAGTGCTTACCATGTGCCTGGCATCGTTGTAGCCGGTCAAGATTGAGGTATGATGGACTTTGCCCTCCTGCAGCTTGTACTCTGGTGTGATGAGAGAACCAATAAAACTGGTAAATATTAGACATGCAGTATAATTCCAAGTAGATATATGTGCTATGAACAAAGATAAAGCAGCCTATGGGGACTGTGAATGATGGGCTGCTGGGAATTGGAGTGTCTCCTTACTCTTGATGGGAAAACCAGGGAAATCCTGGTTAATAGGAGGGAGCAAGTCATGAGAAGCCTAGGGGCAGGGTGCTTCAAGAAGAAGGAAGAGCAAATGCTAAAGTCTTGAATCTGCAGTACCCTTGAGTTTGAACAATAGCAGGAGGCTAAGTGTCGCTTGAGTGATCAAGGGAGGGATTAGAAGACCAGTAAGGTTTTCAGGGCCAGCTCCAATTACATCTTCTAGGCTATGCAATGGAGGTGTGCATAAGCAAATGTTCTCAGAAGCAGAAAGGGCAGGGAATGCATGACCCTCAGGTTTCTGCTCACCATGGAAAAGGATGTTTGCTTTGTTTTTTTCCAAAAGATCAACATGCTTCTATCTTTTCTCTTATATTCTCCTTCTTCCTCTCTTCTCTGCTTCTCTTCAACTTCCCTCCCTTCTCTCCCTTCCTTCCTTTCACCCTTTTGGTTTTTATCCTTCCATGAATATTCAATGTGCAATTATTGTGTTCCAGGCACTGTCTCAGGGACTTGATGGATGCCCTGGGCTTCAAGGAAAGTTCTTTTCCCTTCCCTCCCTTGACACCACTTGATCATATCAAGAACGGAATCTCTTCGGTGATTCTCCACCCAAATACAGGTTAGTGGGACAACTTGTAATAGGTTGTAATCCATTACTTACCAGTTGAATTTTGCAGGGCATATAATTTCTTTGTGGTCTCAATTTTCTCATCTGTAAAAATAGGGATAATAATATATACTTTGAGGGAATGTTTTGAGAATTTCTAGTTTTTAAGATAAGCAGATGATTAGTATTTTTCTGTTATGATTTCTGTCCTTTCAACTTGAACCTCAAAGTAAAGGCAGGGTACAGTTACAACCTGGTACAAGGTTAAAGTCACCTTGTGTTTTCCAGTGTTCTAGAATATCTTTTTCATTATTACAGGTGATAACCCATGGGATATGACAATCCAAGATGACCCAAAATGGAGGGAAGTTGGAGACCTGCTTGTGCTTATGGGAGACTGCTTTCCTAGCTCCAGCTCTTCACTCTTCCCTAGACTCATACTCACAGCCATGTGAGTCTGAAGTTTCTCCCACGAAAAAAGCAGATTACATTTTTCTACTCCTTAACTTTCGATCTGGCCATGTGGTGTGCTTTGGCCAATAAAATGAAATAAAAGAGAGAGTTTTCAGCCCTAAGCCTATATACCTCAAGGGATATGTCTGCCTGAGGGCTTACACAGTTGTCATGCCCATGAGAATATGGCCAAGGCAGTCCCATGAGGAGGTTGAGAAATGCAGGAAGCTGAGGTGAGTTGCCCAGCCCAGCTCAGTCTGTACCAGGAAACCCTAGCCAAGCCACAGATCAACAAGAATCTATAATTATTATTTTAAGCCCCTGAGTGCTGGGGTCATTCATAACCTAGTTTTATTGTGGTGATATTTAACTTACAAATTGGTTTTAATTTAAAAACATATTTATAAACTACCACTACCAGTTAATCAGATTTATTATCCTTCTATATTTAATGTACTAGGTGCTGGGGACACAGGCACAATTCAGAAAGGTAAAATCACTACCACTGAGGAATTTATGGTTTAGGTGAGGGGTGACATCTCTTTGTCTCTCAAAGAAAAGCTACTGATAAAAGTGGAAGATGTGTTTCAGAGACAGGGGATGCCAGGAGTCAGGGTTTAGCTTGAGATGACTGGCTGAATGCTTCACCAATAAAAGGGAATTATGCCTATGAGACACTTTCATTTAATAAAGAATAGGACTTAAAAATCCCGAATGTCAGTCCTTAAAGGATCACGTCCAGAACTCATCCACGGTAAGCTCTCATCTACAGTTAGGGAAAGTGAGGCTCAGAGAAAGGGCATGACTTACCCAAGATGACTCAATGAATGCGTGGAAGAGAGAGGCCACCCTCTGCCCCAAGGCTGGCACATCTAATTCCCTATGACACTAAACAGACCTTTCAGTGCCAGGAAATTCTGAACTGCCATCATATTTTTGGCCAGTTTTTTTTTTTTTTTTTTACTAATATCATTTAAGATAAGATTAATCTCTATCATTATTATAATTCATTATTGTAACATGACTCCTTTCTTGCTCAGGTCATTTAAGGTATGATAATAATTAGACCTCACAATTAATAATAACTGATGCCCTTCGTTTATTGAGCCTCTGCTCTAAGCACCGTGTTTGCTGCTTTAGGTCACATTTAATCCCTGCAGCAATCTACGCACAGATAATAAGCTCCATTTCACAGACTTGGAAAGTGACTCCCATGGAAATAAAGTCCTGGCTCAAAGTTCTTCAGATAAGTGGCAGAGCAAGGTATCAGAACAGTCAGAGGCCTGTGGCCTTCCCACTTTCTCTAAATTCCAACAGGGGCACTCTCTCCCTGAAATGTGATTCAGAAATGGCATTCTCACCCCATCTTTCTATTTCTTCCTCCTTGTCTAGGGAAGGCAGGCTCAGAGCTCACTGCAATGTGGCAAAATCATCCTGCTTGGATCCTGCCTCCCTTTTTTTTTTTTACACCATGTACCAAAAGGATGCCTCTAGAGCAGGAAGTTTTGAGAAGGCCGGAGGGAGCTTGGAACTCCTAAGCAGATACAAGGAACTGACTCAGAGGGCCTGGCTTTCTTCAGAGTCTGAGGCAAGGCCCATCAAAGGGATAAGGCACTGGTAGCTTTGATGATGGAACCCACAGGAAATTATCAGCCCAGTGTTGACAAGGACAAAGGCAAGAAAAGGCCCATTTGTGCCTCATCGCTGTCTGGATTGGAACTGTCAGGAAGCAGAAGAGGCTGTTTAATTCTGACTCCACAGCAGCCATAAAGCCTGGCTTCCTCCCTTGAAGAACAAGGGGAAGGAAAGGTAAGGCAAGTTAAGATAAACACCCAAAGTTTCGGCTGCCTGTGTGAACTGACTCTAGCTGTCAGTGAGGGTTTTTTTTTTTTTTTTTGTCTTTTTTAACCTAAACTGTAATCACATAATACTCCACCCAAGTGCTTGATATGGATCTCGAAGACAGATCCTAACATAGTCATAAAAAATCTCTTCTGAAATGTGCACTTTGTACTGTGTCTATGTGTAGGTGTGTTTAAAATGTCACGAACTGGAATGCCTAGCTCTCGTTCCCAGGAATTAATCACTTAGAAGAGTGAAAGGGGAGAATTAACTTGCTAACTTGCTTTAACACTTACAAGCAGTTGCCAAAATAGAACTTGCTGAATAGAAGCATGGTTATCTTTCTACAAAACCTAGAACTTTTTTTTTTAACTTTCTGAAACTGCCTTGCAAATTCCCCGTCCCCTGACTTATTGGCAGGTCATACATATTTGGGGGAAAAAGGTATAGCGGGAAATTTACCTTTTTTCTGGTTACAGTTCTGCGTTTTCGTAAATGTATAGATTTGTTCAACCATCATCAACATTATCCAATTTTTGAATATTTTCAATACTTGACAAAGTTCCCTTATGCCGGTTTGCAGTTAATTCCTGTTCAAACCCTCAGTCAGGACCACTATCTATCTATTTTCTGTCTCTATAAATTTGTCTTTTTTCCACAATTTGTATAAATGGACTCATACAATATGTGATTTTACATCTGTCTTTTAGGATGTTTTTAATTATAACAAGCATCCATATTTCTTTTCTTTCTACTGCTGAATATTTTTCCATCGTAGGGACATAGCACATTTGCTTATACATTCACCTATCCATTCACCAGTGGGTGGACATTTGGATTGTTTCCAGATTTTGGCTATTATGAATAAAGTTACTACATCTATTCAGGGACATATCTTTGTGTGCATATATGTTTTCAGTTCTCTTGAGTAGAATCCTAGGTACAGAATTGCTAGGTTGAGCAAAGAATTTTGACGGTGGCTATGCCATCATTTTCAGGCATGCAATGTCAGTGGAAAGCTACAAAGCAATCTTTAGCTAACTAAAATCCACTGATTACATCATTCATGAAAGGGATGATTTTAAAATCAAAACAAAAACCTGCTGTCATTTGATGAATGCCTAACAGAAGTGGAGGGCAAATTTCAGTTAACGTCAGATCACGCTCATCCTCAGACATGTCTCTAAAATGGAATTAAGAAACTTTTCTCACTCAAGGAACAAACACAGATCCTGGATATCTTTGCGTGTGTGCATTACACTGACCATAACTTCACGTTCCTTTTATGCCCATGTGGAAAAGAGGGGAAAATTCAGAAAGTAGGTAGTAGTGAAACAGGAACACGATTCAAGTATTTCTCAGGGAAAATGGGCTCATCCTCCCTTTTCTAGCGTGTATGTGTGTGTGTGCATGTGTGTGCGTGCAACTTCATCTATAAGACGTGGTGGTGAGGTAGGAACACCCTATGGAGGGACTAAGGAATATGGGGACTAAGGCGGTGGCCAGGACGTACTCAAAGTTCTGAGGCTTAGAGCAGACAGATGAAAAGAACAGCTGGGGGAAGGCACAGCGTGGAAGGGGCTGGGGTCAGGGACCAACCTGCGAGGGTGGATTCAGCACGCACCCGCGCTCTGCGGAAAAGCGCCCTGCCTCGGCGGCCTCCGGAGTTCCTCGCCCTGGACGCGAGCGGGGCGGCGGTGTGGAGCCTCCAGGGCCCGGAGGCCTGTCACGTTGAAGGCCTTGGGGCTGGGGGTCGAGGGCGGCAGATAAGCCCCAGAAACGGACGGCTGGGAACTCAGCGCGCCCCTCCCGCAGACGAGGAAGGGGCACTTGAAAGGCGACAGCCCCTGGGAGGGCTCAAGAGGAGTCAGCCCCGCGCGGGACGCGGCTGGGGCCGCAGCGGGCGCCGCAGGAATCCCGGCTGTCCCGAGCCCCCGGGCGGGGCGGGCTGAGGGACCCGGATAGGCGCGCCCCGCCCCCGCGCACGTTTCCCGACGCCGCGCGGAGACCCGGGAAGCTGCGCGTCGGCGGACGGCTGGGCGGCTTGCCGGGCGCGGAGGGCGGAGTTGGCCGCCCTCCCCTAGCCCGGCGCTCGGGTCCCTTTTCCTAACACGCTCCGACCGAGGCGTTCATTCTCTGGCGTCTTTTTCCGTTAACTTCTAGGCGTCTCTCCTTCCCTCTTGCCCGGGCTTTTCCTCCGCGTCTTCCTCACCCTTCTTCGAGGGCTGGCCTCTCCTTCCCCTCCTTTTCCATTATCCCTGTCCCTCCTGGTGATTCCTTTTCACCATTTATTCATTTGCTTCTACACCTCCCCTCCGCCTCTTCTTTGATGGTCACCCCCGCCCCGGAAAGTTGTTTCATCCAGCGGCTCGCTCCACTCTCAGGGCCACCGAGTGTGCGGTTCCCCACACCGCTCCCCGGCCCACGCGCGCCCCGCCCAGTCCCTGGCGCCATCCCGTAGCTCTGGGCGCTGCAGCCCAGGTCTCCCAGCGACCGCTCTAGGGCAGGAGGCGGGCCCGGGGCTCCTTCGCTCTAGCGGGTCCTTCTAGAGATAAGCGGGAGGATTGAAGGATGCAGGCGTGCACCCGCACCCTCGCCTTCGCAGGACCTCACACTCCACAGAGTGGTGATGGGTGTGCGGCGGCGGGGGCTCGAGGCAACAAGTGACGCTACTTGCAGGGGCCACTGGTACCCGCTTGAGACGTGGGCCAGACAAGGGCCACCGCACCCAGCTGGGGGTGGGGGCGCGAGGCAGAGCCTGGAGAAACGCTCCGGGTTCCCCTGTCCGCACCCTAGGCTTGGGAGCGGGAGAACTGCGAGAGGCCGGGGACGTGCTCTCCCTGAGTCTTAAGTCTTCTCCTCCAGGTTTTTCCCTCCTCGCCCCAAGCAGACTTTGAAAGAGATGGCGGGGAAAGGCAGGGCAGAAGCCACCGACGTGGAGGGATTTTCGGAAGATGGAGTGGAAGAGTGAGGAACAGTTCCGATTCCTTCCCCCACTGGAGCGATGCTTTTTCCCCTACCCACCATCCAGGCCTCCCGGGCAAGGGCCCAGCCTCACCAGCTGGAGCAGATTTGGGTGAAGGAGGAAAAGGGGGCTCCCACCCCCTCCCCAGCTTTCCTCCGCCGCCCTCCCTATTGGCTGCGGGTCCCTAGAGCCCAACTTCGGGCGCTTCAGACTGAGCCCAAGGGAGCCAGAGTGCCGCGACCCGAGGCCGGAGGGACGGCCCGGAATCCAGGGGTGGGCATCTTTGGGCCTCTCGGGGGAGGGGCGAGGACCGGGTCGGCCCCCGCAGCCTCAGCGAGGCCCTGCTCTCCGCGTCTCGCGGCCTCCGCTCCTCTCCGCCCCCCGCCCTTCCCTTCCCTCCCAGCGGCGGCCTCCCTCCTCTCCCCCCCACCCCGTCCGCCCGCCACCTCCCCCCGGTTTCTCATTCCTGCCACTAGCGCGCTCGGCGCCTCATTCCGCGGCCGCCGCCAGCCGAGGGGAGCGTCGCAAGCAGATGCCGCGGGGGCCGCTCGCAGCCGCCGCTGACTTGTGAATGGGACCCGGACTGGGGCCGGGGCTGACACCGCTGCGCTCGCCCTGTGCGGGAGACTGTCGGCCCGGAGCTCGCGCCCACCCTCCGGGGCACCAGGTGAGGCGCGCCGGCAGTTCCTTCTCGCTTGGTTGGGTCTTCTTGGAGGGGGTTGGGGTGGGATGGCGGTTCTCTGGTTGAGAAGGTGGAAGGGGGTTGTTGATCAGACTGAAAAGGCTTCACTAATGCATAGCAGAGACGAGGGGAGGGCAGAGGTAAGAGAAGATTTGTTTAGAAATCAAAAAGGGAGAAGGAAACCAGCTGTGGATGCGGGCAGCGCAGGGGACAGAGGTGCCAGATGTGCGCTCCAACCTCTCTTCTCCCTCGCTGGCCTCCTCTGGGGTCCGTGCCGAGGCCGTGGGAGACGCCGGGACTAGACGATGCAGGGCTGTGCTCCGGAGTCGCCGACTGCCCCAGGTCAGGTCTCGGGGGAAAGTCGCCCCCAGCGCTGTGCCCAACCGCGCTGCGCCTCTTTCCGAAAGCGGAGACGTGACCGCGCTCTGCAGGATTCCTACCCCTTCTTCCCGCATCCCCGCCGAGCGCTTCCCGCGGCTCATTTCCTCCTTTTGAGATCACTTGGGAAGCCCGGCAAAACGGAAGGCATCTAGCCGCGGTCGGCGATTCCCCGCACTTTAATAGTGTGGATTCGGGTCCGTGGACTGCGGCTCTGGGGCTGTCGACTGCGGCGCGCGCTCCAGCCCTCAAACCAGTCTTTTCGGGAGCTCCGGGAGCCCTTCAGCTCCCGCACGCCCAAGGGTAGACCCGCGAGCGGCTCAGACTTGGGCTGGCTCTGGCTTGCCGCTTGGCTAAGCCTGCCAGGGTCGACGTTAACTTTGCGAACCAACGCTTCCCCAAAGCCTGCGCCTCCTCCCGGAGCGCGCCAAGCCTCTCCAGTTCCCAAACGCACGGCCTCCCTCCCTCGGCTTTGCCCCGGAACGCGATCCCAGGGTGGGAAGCGCCGAGAAGCCGACAGAATGGGGAGGGCGGCGAGGGGAGCACCCCCTTCCCCCTCAACACAGACAGAGCTGTAGGAGGGCCCGTCTCATGGTGAAGAAAAGAGTCCCCAGAGAAAGTGGGGTTGGGAGGCCTTTGGGTCACAAGTCCTAATCCCTTTCTCGCCATGGCCCTGCTTCCTCCACCCCCGGGGTGGGGGGTGCGGAGTTGGGCTCCTCATGCCTCCTTACCCCGGTGAAAGGTTTTCTAAATGCTAGAAAAAGCCCTGTTGCTTTTACTGATAATGCAGCAGAAATTTCCTGGGCCATAGCACTGCTATTAAGAAATTGCATCTTTTAATTATTTAATAATACCATCCCCACTTGAGGATGAACCGTCTCTAAGGGGTGGGGGTGGAGGTTTGTTCCAGAAACCCTGCTGCGTGAGGGTGTGGATTCGCTTAAAGTCATCTCCGGATTTTTCCCCTAAAGAAATCTTGTCAAATGGCTCTGAAACCATTCCCTGTTTACTTGTCTGATCATACCTATCGGTTTAATATGAGGCTGTAAGTTTTCAGTTTAATCACAGGGAAGCCACGATAATTAATCTGGCAAGAGAATGGATCAATGTCCTTATCACTTGGGCTTGCAGCAGACATCGACGGGTTTGCCCGGTGTCTAGATTTCCAGGGGCTGGGTATGCGAAGTATTATAAGCATTCAGGATTCACCAGCATCGCATCAGCCCATTTGCCAGGCTGGACTCTTAGCTCTGGAGTCTCACACGATGAGAGAGAAGAGAAGGGACTGACCTTCATGTCACTAATCCTGGAATTATTTTCCCCACGAGTCCTGGAGATGCAGAAGCAGAATCCAGAAGTCGTCACTGTTTTACCCCAGATGCAGGGAGCCTTGATTTTCTCCTAGCAGAACAAAGGGAAAAAAGTTGTGAAACAAAAAGGCAGAATTGTAGCTCTTACCCAAGGGACCCAGGAAGCTTCTGGTTTGGAAAGTTTGTTAATCCTGAGCTCTGATTCAAAGTTTTAGTGTTGACCAGTAGGCTGCAGAATTTGAACCTCTACACAAAAACTGAAATCCTACCTAGTACAAAGGAATGTGGATAGTTTTCAAATACAGACCAGAGAAAGGCATCTGAGAGGCCAGGGGACTTTGCTGGACTGAGAAGTATCTCTATCTTGTTTTTGCTGTTGAAATGTTGCAAGTTAATACATTGAAAATATCTCGCAGTCAGGTTTTTTGTTACAAATAATTATTATTAGCATTACTTTTATTATTTCAGTCTTCATTAGATGGTCGTTTTATGACATTGCTTGAAAAAAAATAAAAAGGTAACAGCCCCCACCCCTGGGGGAGGGGGAATGAAGAGATGCATAGAAAGGACTGAGATAGGATAACCCATGAGGCCCAGACAAGCAGATGTACTCAAACTGGACTTACTGCTTATGAGAAAAATAGGCTTTTAAAATCATTCTAATTGAAGCAGTGGACCATCTTGATAACACTTCAGAACTTTCATTATGTTCAGCATTCTTATCAGAGTACCAGACAGTAAAATTACTAGAAACCTAAATTCTATTTTCCATTAAGATGCAATCTTTTGTTAATTTGAGAATTAAAGAAAAAAGTTATGGCTCTATTTTTTTTAATGACCCAGAAGTCATGTTTCCTCTTTGCTGTGGAAAGCCGTGGGTGTGTATGTTTAATTGTTGGTATTTTTATGCAAGGTGGGGGCAGGGTTGGAGAGCCACAGCCATGATTTGGGGGAATACAGATCAATTTCATGCTCCTTTAATGCACTTGTCTTCATAATTCATGGGTTTTCTTTCACTTTGAATAGAATTACATGGCTTCTTTGTAAAGATTCTAGTATGGGGACCCTTGTATGGGGAACACCATGACTTTGACCTGGAGACTTGATTTACAGTGCCCAAAGGACACTCCCCTGAGCAGAGTGTGTCCCTAGAAGACTTGCCTGTGAATGTCTGACTTGACCATTCACATAAACTTTGATCTGTGATACTCAAATCTATTTCCAGGACCACCTAAATGAGACTTGAAAATCTGATTTTAGTCTTCCTTCACTTTCAATGCATTTATTTTAGACAGATGTTCTAGAAGCACAGTGGTTTCATTTAACTTTGTTTTCAATATCGATTTTTTTCACTGTGATCATAGAAATACCTAGTAATTAAATAATGCTGATAAAATAGTGGTCAAAATAGTGTTTGAAAGTGGATGGCAAACCCTTTTTTTTTTTTTCAGGAACTGTCAAATTTGCAGAGACTAAGAATTTCTAAGATTTTTTTTCCTAGAAAACCTAGGCCTCGTGCAAATTTACCATCCAATGATTTAAAAGACTGAAATGTATTTGAGATGTTTTCTTCCCCTGATGAGATTGATTATTGCTTTGTAAAAAGTTACCCGGCTTGTCAAGAACTCTGATTTTAGATTTACCAAACACTGAGCAGCCTCCCTTTCCACTCCAAAGCCATGGTCCCCTTTCATATGTAAAGGGTCTGTATAAATGCGTGGTTTTCTTGGGGGAAGAAAACATCAACAGGTCTGGTAAAAAGGCAAAAAAAAAAAAAAAAAGCTGGAGAAAGTTGGGCAAATTGTTGTGCACTAGTAAGAGTAGGAATCTGCTTTCCCATGAGCATTACTGTGATAGCTATCCACAGCCTCTTCTATGGGCAGGAAGGGCTAAGGAAAACACTCGAGTTGGATAATTAGGCATTTTTCTGCTGTAATTTTACCCTGACATTGAGAGCCTTGTGCATCTCTGGAAATGGGCTCCTTCGCGGAAGATTGCACTTCTGGCCACTAGAGGGCAATGGCGCCCTTCTCCAACTTTCTGCTCGGGGCCCATCGGCTTTTGAGGGCACCATGAAAAGCGGTTTTGTTACCATCAGCCTTGTCTGGCCCTGTCAGGAGAGACCGAATGCAATCTAGCTGTGGTTCAGGCTACTGCTCCAATAGTTTGTCGGGACGAACATCTTTCTAGTCTGTGGATCCTGTTACCTTGGGCTTCTTCCCCACCTTGGAGTTTACTAGAAAGTTAGAAAATCTTGGAATGTGAGATTGCACCGGAGACTGGCGGGGGCTGGGCTGTGTGATATCAACAAGGTCAGCTTGCACTGAGGCAGAGATCTGGGAGGATTTTCTGGCAGAAACGGCATCATTTCAGACTCCATGGGGAAGAGAATGAATAAAGAAGAGAAATATTAGTGAGGCTGCTGTGATATCATTGCCTGTTTTTTCAAGAATTAACATTTCTAATTTGCGCAAAAGAATAGCAGTTTGAGCTTGGGTAAACACTTTGAGGCTTGGAGTTTCAGTGTCACAGTAAATGTTTTACAATTACCTTTAAACCGTTCTTGATAATGCTGTACAAAAATCTAACTTAAGCAGAGAGTAAAATTTAATTGAAGATTGGTCCTCATGCACTGGAGTTTAATCATTTGACATTTTTTTCATCTTCAGTGATATGGAAATTACTACTTATGATTAAATTGCATATTTCAGACTGCACAAATTTGTATTTGTTACTGTTTGATAGTGTCGTTATGAAAGTTCAGAAGAAGAATGAAAAAAAAAAAAAAAACAACCCGTAATGCTATATTATAATTAAGAGGAAAGTGCTATTAAAAAATAAGTACTGTTTTAAGTGGATACTTATTTATATCTTTTTCTTTTTTTTTTTTTTTTAACTGAGCACCATCGCCTCCCTGGTGAATCAGCATTGGAGTTCTTTGCAGCTCTCTCTGTGTCGGAATGTGCAGGCTGTTCATGAAGAAAGAATCAATGCAGATGGATTATGGGAGAGAGTATTAAGTAACTCAGTGGAAAAGTAAGGAACAATGTTTTGTAGACCAGTGCTCATTTGCTACTAAACAGTTTATTTAACTTTCAAAACCAAAAAGGGAGGCACTTTTAAATTCTAAGTGCTTATGAAGAATATACAAACTTTAGAACTGGAGGCAAAATTTCACTGTTATTTGGTTTAATTAGTCGGTAAGCAGTTGCAGAGTTCTAGGATTGCTATTGAGATAAAGCACTTTTTTCATTGTCTGGATAGTGTAAGTTTCTACTCAGAGCATGTGACACAGCAGGAAATTAAATGACACTGGAGTGTGAAGAAGGATAAGAGGAGGAGGAGAGGGGAGGAGAAAAAGGTGTGATGCTTCTCAGGGCCAAAATACTGGTCCAGTGCTCTTCTCTTTCTCCTCCTCTAGACCAGGTGAGGCATGAAACCCAGAATGTTGGCATAAACAGTTTTACAGACGGTATATAGCAGTCAAGGCTTTACTGTCCTGCTTCTCAGCACTGAATACTCCTCAAAGGATATTGTGAATAAGCACTGCCTTTTTCTAGAAATTTCCCAGTTACAGGTGAAGAAAAGCTTACTCTCACTTTCTCCCTTATTTGCCAGAAATCCTCCAGACCTGGGCCTCTGCACTGGCATGATTTTTACAAATGAGGGTTCCATTTGTACCTCTCCACATTCTCCTTTTTGAAGAAAATAGCCTTGGGTACAGCTTCGTCCCCACTCTGACCACCACCTAACGTGGCTACCAGAAAAGTGGAGGACCCTCCTTGGTTTTGGTTGAAGACACATTGAGATCTCTTTTCAGTTTTCATTAGGCTCCATCAGTAAGAAAAAAACTTTGAGAATTTATTGTAGTGTCCCTGCTCTTGATGCTGTTTTCTTCTCAATCAGAACAAGCATGGCTTACAAGCAAGGATATAGGCAGGGTGGATGGAGTTGAATTACCCATGGTCACATCCTGCAATGCTCAGACCTATTTCCATCACCTCTGAGGCTTAGCCCAGCTGTGAGCACATCAAGGCAGCAATGCCTACTGGCAGGGCCAGTGAGGAGGAGGCGGCCAAGGCTTCCAAGTAAAGAGTTAGATTCTGTCTTTATTTAAATTTTTAATATTTAGCTGCTCATGGATTTTTTCCCCCTTTATTTTGTTTAATATTGCATTGAAATAAGATTTATCTTGATGATGGATAGTCATTTGTTGACATCTCCTCACCTGACTTTTCTTAGCTCAGCCTGCCCAGAGTTTGATCTTTCTCAATCCCGGCTCCCCGGCTTCCAACGTGTATGCCCACGAAGCAGCTACATCACGTCAGGACTCAGATGCCTCACCTGTAAAAATTAAGCGAATAATAATATCTTATGTCCTAGGGTGGTTATAAAAACAAAATGAGTTTTGATTTTTTTGGTGCTCTGATCTGGGGGATGAGCCAGGAAAATGAGAATTTAGTGCAATGCTTGATTCGTGAGAAGCACTCAGTAACACGCAGGCCTTCAGGTCTGAGATTTGGTTTTATAAGCTAATGGTTGCAGGCAGCAGTTCTTACAGTTCTCAGGCCAAAATCCTGCACTGAACATTTGCTTTAGATTGAGACCTCTCCCAATTAGGGATGAATTGTTTATTAGTGTCTGCCTTTTTGGAAATTATTTCCTAAGTGTAAGTGATCCATTTCTCTTGCCACTTAAAATATTCAAGAGGCAGTCAAGATTTTAGAGATCATTATAACTTTTGAAAAGTGCCTCTTTCCTACCTTTGCATCTCTCTGTTCCATTCCTCTGTTCTTATGGGCTGTAGCCAGTGGCCCTGGAGTCCTCTCTCACTAGGAGAGTTTGCTAAGCCTGTGAAGATAATTCATCACAGGTTTGCTTGCCTTTAAAAGGGGCTCATTACTATTTCAGACTTGCTTAAATGATAATTAGTCTCTTGATAAATCATCTCCATTTCAAGAATATTTCTGTTTGTTTTTCAGGTAAAGGCAGTTTGGGGATTTTTAAGGAGGTTGAGTAGTGGCAATTCTGACTCATGAAACAGCCCTTGTCGATCTGCGTCTTTCTTGGGCCTGGGTCAAAGCACCATGACTTGGCCCCATGTTAAAAATAGCAGGAATCGTCACCCTCTCGCAGCCCTTAATGGTGTCCTACCGTTTTCACACCCAATAGCACAGTCAGGCTGGGCTTTCCAAGGCTCTTGGACCTTCCAGGTTGTCCTGCTATGTTCTATCTGTGGGCTTTTATGTCATCTGTTCCCATATGGCCCCTGAGTGTGCCTCAGAATGATGGGGCTTATTTGCCTGTGTCTGCCTGGGCAAGGGAAGGGAGAGAGCGAATTCTTTGAGGTCCTACCACGTGTGGGACCATTGTCTCACTTATTCTCTGCTGTCACTGGTGGGGAGAGTATGGTCACCTCCAGTTTGCAGATGGGGAACAGTACTCATGGAAGATGCCAGACATTTGTCCCAGCTCATGAGGCTGGAAGGCTGGGTTTCCAAGCTCCTAACTCCACATTTCTGCTGTGTGTGACCAAGTGACATGCCGGGGTGCACCCCCTTCTGCAGAAGGCAGCCTGCTGAGCTGGCCGCGCCACCCTGCGCTCCTACCTGGTCCCAAATCTTCTCTCTGAGAGGAGCCTCCGAGGTCTTCCCATTGAGCTCCCTTTTTAGCAGGGCGTCTTGTTTGCCATGAGTCCTGAAGCTTCTTAAATGTCCTGATGGCAGCCTGCCAACCCCTTTCAGGGAGCTTGTGACACAGCAGGTGATTTGGAACTCTAGACTTTAAGTCTCAAGGTATGAGGAGCTGAAACACTCCTTCGTTTCCTCCTAAGATTTAACACTCTGCCCCAATCCCCCCGTCTTTTTCCTCTTCATGAAAGCTCTGCATGTAACTGGAATTTGATGTCAGATAATAGTCAAAATCCAGCATTTATTGAGCACTTAGCCAGTTTCAGGCACTGTGCTAAGAGCATTCCATCTAAGAGTAACCCACCGTGACCCTAGGAGACCTAAGATTATTGCTGGCATCTTACAGAAGGAAAAAAGAAAAAAAACAACAGATATTTCCAGTGCTGCACAGCTGGTAATCGGCAGAGTTGGGATTCAAACCCAGGTATCGACATCAAACTGAAGTCCCCCTGCATCAGGAAGCTCTGCCATTCAGTGATTCAGTGTCAGATGAGATAGTTTCTAGACCTCCCATCTGCTTCCACTCCACTTTGCCACGCTGACTTGGACCTGTGCTCTCTTAAATGGCATCTCTTTCCAAGGACAGTCTAATCACTGCCCAGTGATGGACCCACACCTTCTGCAATGGGGACTGGACCTTCCGCTTTACCAAGGAGAACAGTCGGGAATCCAGTATCGGAAGTCATTAGCTGAATAATCATCTATTTAATCAATCTTCATTTAGAGACAAGGTTCTAGGAACCCAGATGGAATCAAGAACTAGGCTCATTTAGCTCTTCATCTCTTTCTAGTATATCTATAAGCCAAAAGTTTTTTTAAAAAATAGATAATGCCTTTGGTTAGATTCTTATATAAGCATGCCATTAATTCAAATATACTGTTCGACCAATGTTAATTTGGTCACAGTTAATTTGTGAAATTTTGATATGGGACTTCGCATGAATCTCTATTATTTGGAAGTCATGTTGTCACTCCAGTGTCATTTGATAAGTTATTTGATAATATTTTGCAAAACACCATTTGAGCCTGGCCTTCAGATGTGACCTAGTTTATAGCCACCTACCATTAATATCTGTATTCCCAGTTTCCACAAAGTAAGAATGGTGTCCCCACCTTGCTACCCCCAAAGCCTTCACAGGGTCCTCTGGCAGGGTTTGGTTTGAAATTCTTTTCAAAATCATTTCTTACTTAAAAGGCCCTGGGTTGGGCACACGGAAATGGTCAAGTCATAAGGTCTTGTCTCAAGAGCTGACAATATCAGTGGTGTAGAAAATATTTAGTCTGCTGATCACAGCTCAAGGCTGCAAAGGAAGTGTAAACAGATCGGGTACCAAAAGGACAAGTCAGTGATCAAGGATGGTCTGTAGAGGGCATAACAGAATCCCACTCTTATATGGCAGGTCGGCACCTGATGGTCACCGAGACCAATACACTATGTGTTCAAGTCCTGACGATTACATGCTGGTGATGGCTGAAGCACCACTAGTGACACCGAGCTCATAGCCCTCAGATGCAAGCCACTGCGACATCAAGAGCTCTCACTATTAGAAACACTTCCTTAGATGGAGCCAAACTCTTCTCTTCCCGAAGATCAGATTCTTTAATACCAGCTTTTGATGCCTGCAGAGTAGATGCAGTTCTTCTTCCGCACGCAGTAATTCAGTGTTTAAGTGGTATTCCAGGATACCTTCTCCCCAGTCTTAGCATCTTCAGAATGAACACCCCATTCATTTTTGCTCCAGCCCTCCTGAGAGGGGAGAACTGAAAACAGAAATCTAGGCAGCTAGGCTCCAGACTATCAACTCTCTTCTACACGCTTCTTTTATTGCAGCCCGAGGCTACATTACATTAGCTTTTACTGCCAGTCACATCACCCAGAGGACTTATGCTCCACAGTTTATTTGTTTATTTGTTTTTCCTTATGTGCTGCTGTTAAGTCACATTTCCCCACCTGTCCCTGTGCACATATGACAATGATGAGTCACCTTTGGTGGTGTGAGCTCAGGCTCAGGAGTCAGGCTGCCTCACTCCAAAGCTTGGCCCTGCCACCTCCCAGCTGTGCAAGTCCCTTTATCCATCTGTAACTCTGGGCCAATCATATCTACTTGATAAGGTGACTGACATTCGGTGATAGTCATATGCAGAAGTGCTTAAACCTGGGCATGGAATGGGGCTGCTGTTATTCTCTGTTATATTTCCTCTTGAGTTTGGTCCATCCATCCAGTCTTCCAAAAACATGTTTGAATCTATATCCAAAATATCTGTCATCCCTCCGAGCTGCCTGCTATGGGATGATTTACTCAGTCACAACCTTTCTTGGTCCAAACAGAACACCACACCAGTTAAAGTCCCCAGCATCGAGGCAGACCCATCTGGGTAAACCACCCAGGACACTGACTTTGGAATGAGTCCCCACCCTGGGACTCCATCTTTCACTGCTCCTCATTCCTGTCATGTGTAGTTATCTTGTTTGTTTGGCCGCATAGCATCAGCATCCCCTCCCTGTGTTGAGATTCTTATCATGAGGTAGAATCCCTTTAGAAAGAAGAGCACTTCTTCTACTGAAGTCTGGAAGTGGTTTTCCTACCCTCCTGGAAACTGGATCACCCACTCGGCGCCAGCTTTCCAGTGTGTTGTAAATTTGGAGAAGAGTCTTACACATACTTGAGCACACACAGAATGAGCATGTTCTGGTTACTGTGGCTGTGGCCGCAGCAGCAACCCATTTCCAGGGCTGTTGGGGTGGTGGAGTGATGGAGTGAGCTGTCGCTCCCCGTGTCCAGCAGGGACAAGTGTGACACCCTCATTCACCTGGTTCCATGGCAGGAGCTGGTCTGTGTTCTGACTGCCCAGGTCATTGTCCCTGATCATTTTCTCAGCCTGCTTTGCTAATCTTCCTGCAAGAACTGTGCCCCCCACACCCGAGTCTGTTTCTGTTGCTTTGAAATAAGAAACTCCCAAAGCATCAGTTCCCCTTTATGTCCTGGTTTGGCTGTGGTGAAAATCCGTATCCCTTGTGATACTGAGCAGGGTATCATGGCTTCTGAGCTCCTCTGGAATGCTGAACGGAGTATTGCTAGTCGGGCAGTTAGATATGGAGGTGTGAGTGTGGGGCAGCGGGAACTGTTATTAAACACGAAACAGCCCCATGTGGGCAGAGTGAGAATGAGATCAGAGGCAGGACAGGCAGAAGCCAAGTGATGTGGCTCCGTGAATGAGGTGGCGTCTCCTTGGACAGCTCTGGCAGACAGTCTAAGAGTTAGGCATGCCGACGTCAACTGCTCTTTCAGAAGGGACAGGGCAGTTTGAGTGTGAACATGGCACATGGATACTGGCCATGGAGATCATGTTAAAATTCCAAAAAAATATTATCCAGAGGAAGCTAAAGACAAATTCAGAAATAAGAGTCCACCAGAGATCCTTAATTCAAGGGCAGTTAGACAGAAAGGAGGATTCTGCATTCATAGCCAGCCAGGATGGAATATGCAGCAATGCTCCAGGCAGTGATGGGAGTCTGACTGTGGCTGCCATGAGGAGGAGCAAGTGGGCTTGGCTCACACCACTGCTTCTGGAGGGGCAGTTCCCGCTCCTGCATCCTCCTGGCAGCAGGCCTTTGTGTTGGCTCAAAAGATTGGATGATTAGGGGATAGCTGTCAGTGCTTACTGAAGGTGGGCGAGGTGGGGCCACCAAGGACAGGAAAAATGTCCCTCTGCATTTGGCCTCATGTCATCCAGGGACACTTTCCTGACACACCGTTGTCAGGAATCCACATCACGCTTCCAGAGTGAAGCCCGCAGGACAAGGTCAGGATTTCAAAGCTCATGAGACTCTATGACCTAATGGACCAAGTCACTGAAACACGGAATGGGTTTGATCTTTTGACCGATGGAGTCCCTTGCCCAGATCTGATGCGGTCATCAGCAATCTGCACAAAAAGCTTGGAGTCACATGTTTGGACTTCTGTGGGACAGTCAAGAAGAAGGTGCCGAATCCAGGGGAAGCTGTTTGGACAGCTCTATCAGTAGTTACCAGCGCTCCGCCGTTCGCTTATTAAAACATGCATATTTAAAGATTTTAAATATTGAACAACATGCTTAAAGGTTTTATAAACTCATTGCCAATAGCCGCAAAACTGTATTTAATTCCCAAACCCAAATTGAAAAATCAGGATTCATATTTGTAAGTAACTCCACTTTTACAACATTTTGCCCTAATGTGTCCTGGCGGGAAAGGGAGATCTCTCTGGGACCGCCTCTCTCCACGCTAGGCTTCCTGTACAGACACGGCTGTACACAGTTTTCTTTTTTAGTACTGTTCTTGGGAACCTACAAAGCACTATATAAATGAAGTGTCACTATTAGTATTATTATCTTAGAGTAAAAAAATTGCAATTTGGCAGTGAGAGCTGGGCACGCTCGCCTTCGACATAATGCATTGGTGTTCTTGTGTTTTATTCATCTCGGTGCCTGCTGCAGACATCGCAGAGAATCTTCAACTTCAGCAAATCTCAGCAGTGCATTTGAGAGCATTAGTCGGGAGGCTAATGCAGCCTGAGAGGACACGTCTTTGAAGTGAGAGATGGAGCCCGTGGACTCATTTCAGCTGCCCTCTCCCCAGCAGCCCCATTCTCGCTGTGCCCTGCGCGGCCAGCCAGAGACGCACCGGTTTTCACTTACAGATAGGCCAGCCTGGGGTTCTTTTCTGATTGGGGTGTCTCACTTCTGTCTCACTTCTCATGAATGGAGAAAGATCACCTGTCAGCAAGTTTGTGGCCAACTGCTAACAAATTTTCCTTAATAGGCTGCCCCACGGTTCCTTCCCTCCAGGCTGAGCAGACTGGTATAGTCCTGGCGTTGCTGATAAATAGCTCTGTGGCCTTGGGCAAGCCAATTAACCTCAGTTTCCTCATCTGTAAAGTGGCCTTTTGGGTCCTTTCCAGTTCCGAAATGGCCTGGCTCTCAAACCCTCTTCCACAAATCACTGGGCTTTATGCTTTCTGACCGCCACATCTCAGCATTCTAGAGAAGGAGTCGGAGTCAGAGTCTGGGGGACAGAAGCATGCAGATGTGCTTGTGGGGAGCACAGTGGGCCTGCAGGTGATTGTGCGTGCAGTGGGCCTGCAGGGTGATACATCTGGGACTTTGTAGTATGCCCTGAATGCCAAATCTAGGACTTTGGGCTTTATTGCTCATTTAGGGCTTTGGACTTTATTCCCTAGGTCTGAGTGAGACTTTGCAGAATTCGAAGCAGGGGAGTGATGTGTTTCGTGCTTTGTCAAGTGATTTCTAGAGCAGCATGGAAAAGAACTGATAGGAAGAGGCAGAAGACTACACAGGAGAACTGGCAGGGAGGGCATGATGGCGGAGATGATGAAGCCGGAACTCGGTGGCGGCATTATTGTAAAAGCCCTTGTGTATGGAGCACTTACTGGAAGCATACACTGCATGACACTCTTTCCATAAGTTATTTTAGTCCATCCTCACTCCGACCTCAAGGTGGTAGCAGCCATAATTATCCCCATTTATAAAAATGTGGAAATCCACACTCAGGGTAGTCAAACAACTTTCCTCAGTGTTATGCAGATAATATACAGCAAAGCAGGCATTTGGACAGAGATGCTATGTTTTTCACTACCCTGCTATAGGGAGACAGATCAAAGACTTTTCATAAGACTTGCTACTGACTGGCAATGAGAAAAGGGAATGGATATTTTGTAAAACGCTTACTGAGGGCCCAGGACTGAGCCTTCCAGAGATGATCTCATTGCACCTTCCCACATTCATGAATGGAGGCCCCGAGAGCGTGCAATTAGGCAGTTGGAAAGGATTAGAACTCAAGACCCAAAAGGTCTACAGAACTTTTCCTGTGATTCTTCTAACACGGCCAAGACTGATGGATTGTTGGCTTTCTCCCCACCCAGGATGATCTAAAGATGACACTGAATTTTTATGTTTTCTGTAATGTGCACAGGCAACTTAAATATTTAAAAAGATGTGTTAGGCAGAAAAGAAGTTGAGTTTCCAAGATCTATGTTCTCCCTTGAAGTGTTGGTTCCTCTCCAGCCCTGGCGCACGGGAAGGGAATATGCCACCAAGAGTATCACATCAGAGCATTGATTTTGCACCCAGGGTTTACAACATACTTCTGAGGATTATTGAGAGAAGACATGTAAGCCCAGTCTTCACCCATCGATGACACATGACCTTGTACAGTGCATGTGAAAGGTGGGAATCACATTACAACTGTGCTGATGGATATTAATAAGGATGTAGGCTTCTGAGAGATAAAAGAACCGTCTATATTGGACTGCAAGAAGGCATTAAGAGGTAACAGTTTTTTTTTGTCCAGGCTAGGACTTAAAAAAGCAAATAGGATTGGAAACACTAACATGGTAAAGTCTTGCTCCAAGAGACCAAGTCCATAAATCTCTGTGCTTTGTCTTTTTTTGTATCTACTCTTATATTCTTGGAGCATTTTCATTTGTTTATCACTGAATGGGTCCTTTTCCCAGCCAGCCCCTTGTTAACTTTCTCACTGTGGGACCAGAAGGAACTATTGGTCCCCTTGTCTCCTTTTGTTTCCTCTTTTGGTAGAATAAGAAGGTTTAAAGGGAAACCGCCTCCTCACAAGAGGGTCCTAAAACTAGAGCTGAGTTCCCTTTACAAAGTCCAGAACTTTCCATTCTCCTGCTTGATCCAGAATATATGAATTATTTTCCTCTTAACCCAGCCTCTGGCATTCAGATTTGTGTTTGGACAATGAAAAGCAACCTGACGGTTGGCTTCAGGAACTCAGAACCTAGTTCTCAGTTCTGGCAAAGAGCCTCTGAGACCTGACCCCTCAACTGACTTAAATGAAAGGTATTACAAACAAAGCAGGGGAGGAAAGCTTTATGAATGAGACTGTGAATTGATTAAATTCATAGAAATGGCACCACTCTACAAGGCTTGCCTGTCTTTGCTTAATGTTGAAAATATTGATATCATCTCTAGTATTGTTTCCCCTATTTTTACATTTTCATGGGAAATGATTCGATTAACATTTTTTCTGAAGATGGCTTTCTTCTGAGAACGTTACATTGATTGTATCTGTTTGATCCACTGAGCATGCCTTCCTCAGCAGGGCTGATTTGGATGCAAAAGGGAGCTGTTTTGGAAATGGTAACTCTGACAGCATTGTCTGCCTTCTTTCAAGTCTTAGTTGCGTCTGCTCTCGGACAGCATTGAGGATGCCGTTCACATGCTCTCAAATGTGAGAAATTGTACTAATACAACTTTAATTTTCATATCAAATTGAACAAGAAATGAGTTTGTCAGAAATAATCATGTCTGTTGCAGAAGTGCCAGGTTAGGTAGTTACTGAGATGTGGCTGTTACTCTGTGAGGTGACCTTGGGTTGTGGGGATGTGTAGATGGAGGTCATCCAGCATGCTGGACCTAATTACACCCCCTGGGAAACTCTTAGGGGCGTTCCTGGCAGTAGCTCATTCCAGCGAGGACTATTCCCTAGTCTCCCTCTATATCTGATTCCGCCTTTGCCTTGTTCCCTCTGCTCTGCTGGCTCTTACAAAACCAAACCAAACCAAAACCCTTTTTATCAATAGAATGATCTAGATGACATTTATGCTTGATGACATTTATCTTAAATAAAAGATCCTGTGACTTGATGCTGGACCACTTGATGGTGGTCCTGGAAGTCCAGTGTAGTTGAGGGAAAAACTGGGAAGAATTCCCACACTCGTATTGAACACACAGGAACTTATTTTTAACCTACTCGTTACTGGTGAGGCCAGAATTCTTTTGGCTTCATTTTTCATCGATTAACTTAGGAATATATTTCCCCCAAACTCTCAACAAGTTTTACAAGATTCAAGATGCTACTTATACATCAGAGTTTTCACAGTCAACTTAGGTTCTCCCTTACCTTTTGGGGTCTTTCTTTTGTGCTGACAGAGGACAGCATGACTGAAATCCTACACCCTCAATGCTTTGTTGCACCTTCAAGACAGAAGGAATAATATGTACCTTCCTGATGATCTAAGTAGGTTCTTCAGTTCATCTTCTCCTCCACTTTCCATGACGATAGTGCAAGTGTGAGTGGAGAGCAGTGATAGAAAGCTCAGGTGTTAAAGGGGTTCAGATGAAGAGGCTCAGATTCCACCGCCACCAGTTTTTATCAGTGTGGCCGTGTGTATGTGACTGATCTTTGTTTGCTTCAGTTTCCTCTTCAGTACCATTGGGATGACAGTGATGCTGACAGAGATCTAGACACAGAGTACTTAATAAGTGTTAGTGCTTAATGAAGACTGTAACCCTGTGAGTTGGAGGTATAATATTTCAGGTACTCCCGGTGGCTGAATGGTCTGCTGGATGCAGTCCACTTGTATCCCAAGGTCCCAGGTTCGAGACCTGGGGTTGTGGGCAGGTGACAACCAAGGTGAACAACTAAATAAGGTAGAGTGCTTCTTCCTCCTCTCTCTCCCTGCCTGCCTGCCTCTGCTCATCTTCACTCCTGCCTGCACCTTGCCTTAAAAAAAGAAGTGGTAATATAATATTTCTGTTCTGCAGCGAGTAAGTAAAGGTGCAGTGAGAGAATGCATGTTTCTCTAGGTCATCTGGTTAATGAGTTAACAGTATGAAGTCTGTATCCCAGTCAGGGACTTCACACTATCCATTCCCTTTATGAAAGTTTACTAATCTGTTGTTCCTCTTCCACATCAAATCCTCATCTGCACTTGATGACGTCTCGCTCTCCATAGGTTATGAAGTTTTCATACTTTTAAAGAAATTGAATATAATAATGCTCTGTCTTTCCATTTCTTAATCTTATTTGCATAGCTCTGAGGATATTAAGAGCTCAATTTTCTCTACCAAAGCCTTTGTTTTTGAGCTCATATCTGTGTCTTATTGAAATTTCAGTACAGGGATTCTTTCATTGTTGTCCCATAGACATAACTCAGGTCAGTAATGTGAGCCGTATTTGTAATTTAAAATTTTTCTAGTAGTTCAACTAAAAAGGAAAAGGGGTGACGTTAATCATAATAATGCATTTTATTTAAGCCAATATATCAAGGATATAATGACATGGAATCAATATAAGATTATTAGTATAATATTTCATGTTCCTTTTTCACACAAATTCTCTGGAATCTGGTGTGTACTTTACGCATCGACCACTTCTCATTTGGAACTAGACACATTTCCAGTGCTCAGTAGCCACATGTGGCAGGTGGGTACAGGAGATAGTACAGGTTTCACATTTTCAAGAAATGTCTTCAACAATAACAAAAATGTAATAGCTATTAGTGAGGGACATACTGTTAGGCACACTGTTATCTAATTTTGTTCTTAAAACAAACTTGTACTTTCACCCTTATTTTTCAGACAAGGATACTTAACTTTCAGGTTATGTAGCACATGTGTCGTTACAGAGCTAGTCAAAAGCAGAACTTGGATTTAGATTTTACCTGTTTGCTTTCCCTATCTAGGGCTCTTTCTAGAATATTGCAGCCACCTAATTGTGATGGTGAGGAAGAAACAACAATAATATTAACATAACTAATTCTGTTAACACTTGCCATTGGTGAATTTTTCACTGCTTCTCTTACATTGTCTCCTTTATTATTGTGGTATTCGGATTGTATGCACATCCTTACATCCTAAATGAGTCCTTAAAAGGTTGCAGATGGCAAGTCCAAAGCTAACTTAGAAGATGTGATAATGAAAGGAGTGGATTCTAATGCCCAGCTTATCCAGGAATCAGATTCATGTGAAGGTCAGAGAGAGTTTCGATGGGATAGAGGAAGTCTGAGCACCAGGGAGATGTGCTGGGCTGTGTGGGCAGGTCTGTGGGTATGTGAATGCGCATGTGCTTGTCCTGGCTGGAGGAGACAAGGAGAGGCACAGAGTTATGGGCTCGTGGCCACTTGTTAACTTGCCCCCTTTAAACCACAGCTGCAGGAGTCACTGTCTTTCAGTTAGCTGCTGCTCTTAGTCTCTATCCCAAAGCTGGATCTAACCAAGCCAGTGACAGAGGGGTCCAGAAAGAATAATTCTTACCTATAACTAGGGATACTCAAGGCTTTCAGAGATACAGGCGATCAACCATCGACATACACTTGAGGCCTAGCTTCTGGCAAGAGTTGAAACAATCTTGTTAATTCTGTCATTCTACATCCTTGTCACATGCAGACATGTCTACTTATTCCTGCTTTTCTTCAAATGTTAGTTTCATATTCTATGGCTGTTGAGAGGTTTGCTCTATGTGACAAAAACAATTCCACAATGACCACTGGAACCATGACACAATGACCATGAAGATTTAAAAAGCAGAAAAATATGCTCTCTCTGCCTCTATCTCAGACAACTTCCAACAAGAACTGCGATTGCCTTCCTGGAGCCACAAGTCCATCAATGAGGGTCTTTGCAGTGACATATAAATATACTTCAGGACAATGTGGACCATGTGTCCATCTTTGCAGTTGACAGTGGTGTTGGAACAGGAAAAAGAATGTATTAGTAGATGCTCAGAACTGTTACTGAATGGATGAATGAATAAGTACTTAACTTCCCTAAACTTTTCCTGTCTTTCATTAGTCTTCACTTACACTGTCTACTTTCTTTGGGAGAAAGGATTCATGGTACCCTCCAATATAGAATTCATTATGGGACAGTCTGTGCTGTTTCTTAGTAGCTATGGATTCCATGAAGCGTAGATTATAAGACCACCTCACAATTCATGGTGCCCAGTTATACTGGATGATGAATGAAAGAGTAAGTTATTGAAAGTATAAATGCATGAATGAGAAAATAGTTATAAGGAATTTCTATAATGCTAAGTTCTCTGTTCAGTGTTATCCTTTAGAATCAAAATTCTTAAAAGTGAACTTACAGGCCATTTTAATCATTTTTTAATAGATGTTTGTGCTGATACTTAGATAAATTTAAATGAGTACCTCCAACATCTTATTCAGTCATGGTAGAAGAGCCAATAACAGGAGTTTCTAAGTTTTAATGCCTAGTGAGGTTCATTCTCCATGACATAATTTCTTTTCCCAACCAATACACAGAAGCCGTCTACTAAATGTCATATCAATTAGGAGATGCTCTAAGGGGTAATAATAAAAATGAAAAGACAGAGCTTCAATTCTCAGCAGCTCACACATGAATGAGGGTAACTTGTTAAGTGCCCAATAACACAAATGCTGTTATCTGGAGGAGAGTCCTGTCTGTTGCCTCCATATTTTCTCACTGTCTGTGTGTTATGTAAGCATCTTACGTAACTAGACCACCACGCTTATTTTACTGAGGCATCTGAAGCCATGTCAACTCTAGCAAGTTGGTCACCCATTCCCTAGTACCCAGAGAGACCAGGGAGAAGGATGTGAGAACACCAGGGGGAGGTTTTGTATTACTAACCATTTATCATTTTCTTTGAAGATGTTACATTAGCCAAAATGGTTCTTCTGTTTCTCTGTCCAATCTCAGGTCCCCTCTCCTACACTTGATCTCATCTCTATTTAGTTAAACAAATTGAATCTTTCAGGTAGGAAGGAAAAAAAAAAAAAATGAAACAAGAAAACAATAAAGATTGCCATCCTGTGTTCCCCCAATTATCCAGTTAATTCTTCCCTGAGTTTGGGTGGCTTACCTGCTTTGACCATTTTAATGGAGTTTTGTTACTTGGGCAAAATTAAATGGGAAACAAGTTCAGACTCACATTCTGGATTTTCTCTGATGTTTTCAAATGCATGCCTCAATCACACTAACCAAAAGTCCCCTGCAGTGACTGGATGGCAGGAATGTCACGGGGTTCCTTTTCATGGAAGGAGCGCTGGCAGTGTTCTATTCTTGTTACAAGACTGATTACATGGGCATGTTCCCCTAGAAAACTTCACAGAGCCATGCTTTTCTGTATGAACATTGTGCTATCCATGCACAAATAAAAAAAAAATTAAAGTATACCTCTAAGACATGGTTTTCAAACTTGGGCTGATTTTTTTTTTTTGACCAGGAAACGTTTGGTAACATCTAGAGACATTTTTGGTTACAGGGGTGTGTTCCTGGCACCTAGTGGGTGGGGGCCAGGGGTGCTGTTATATACCTTATAACGCACAGAACTGCTCCCCACACACTCAGGAATGCTGGCGTTGAGAAGCCCTGCATTAAAAAATGAAGATCAGTCTGCAGTTTCATTGTTAAAGGGTCATAGCAGCTGCCATTCACAGACATATAAAGTGCATCATAACTTCACTTTACAGTTGAGGAAACTGAGCTTAATAGAAATAAATTTGTCCAGAGTCACCTAGTTAAGAACCCAGGTCCCCCATGAAGCCCAAACCCTGACTGTTAACCACAAATATATTATCTTGCCTATTATCACTATGCCAGCAGTCATATTTTGAAAACTTACATATATTTTCCCTCAAGAACTGAAATGCTTTCTGTGTAAAAACAAGCAGATACAGATATTAACAAGAGGAGGCTGCACCCAACTATCATCCCCGTGGTCTTCTGAAACAAGTCCTTCATGGAGACATCATAACAGACTCCTGTGAGCTTCTTTTTCCAAGAACCTGTCTAAAGATATTTGCACACTAGAAGCATAACATTCTCAATATTGAACCAGCTGAAATTTGACCTCTGACTACAGGTGAAAAGACAACTCTCATTCAGGGGAGTTAAAATGTATTCCTGACTTCTGTCAGGAGATTGCATAGCCTCTTCTATCTCCTTGAGTCTAAATCTTCTGTAGTTTCCCACTTGCACATATTGATGTACTCTTAGTGCATCAGGTGGGAGTCTATGAGGGAAATAGAACCAGTAGGGTGTGTGTGTGTGTGTGTCCACATGTGTGTCTATATGTATATGTGTAGATGTAGGTATATATGTATGTGTATGTATGCATGCCCATGTGTGGCTTGAGCTGTTGTGGGGATTGGCTTGGCAAATCTGGAATTCATAGGACAGGGAGGAAGAGCACTCTCTCTTCTGTAGAGAAACTTCAGTTCTCTCTTAAGGGCTTTCAACAAGTTGAATCAGGTCCCTCATATTATCGAGGATTTTCTTTCTTAAAACACACTGATTATTGATTTCAATTATGTCTATAAGAGACCTTCACAGCATCACCTAGATTAGTGTTTGCTCGTGGATATATTGTTAGCCCCGGTGACACACACACAACCCCTGATCATCCGTCATTCATAGTAACTGTCTCTTTTCTAACTCAGAAGTTATTTTAGATGCTGTCTGATCATCAAAAAGTTTAGTGAGTGTAAAGTCATATAAAACACACTCTTTCTCCTAACAGCGTGAGAATATGGTTGGCCACTTATCTGGATCTTGTCTGTTTTCTGTGTTTGGGGACATCTCTGTGCACAACCAATTACTTGTGATTCTGTCTTGAAAGTCATTATCCTGTCACACTGAGAAATGACGGGGCAGACTGGAGAAAGCTCGGAATGAGGCAGAACTGGACTGGACTCTGCTATGTAAGGGCTGTGTCCATGTGTCTATGACTAAATGGCACAGGAGACAATACACAGCCTCACAGGTCCTTGGGAGAGTAATTTGAGTGACACTTGTTCAGATATACATAGAGATGCATGCTTGCATATATATATATATATATATATGTACATATGTGTACATGCATGCACATGGAAGTTACGTTGGCAAGCTTCCATTTATCCCACCAGATATCTACTATCTAAAAGCCACAGTGCTAAGAATGAGGTGTACAGAGAGCAAAGCCTCTTCTAGTCCTTACCCCCAAGTTCTAATAGGCTGGATGGGGAGGATGCAATTAAAATGATCATTTCAGTATATTCTGACACACACGGTAATGCACACATTTAGGACCATAAAAAAGACCACTTGAATGTTGACTGAAAGCAAAATTAATTAGCTAGAAGCTTGTTCTTTGAATATGTGCTCCTTGGATGGACATTAGAATCAACTCTTCCTTAAAAAGATTACTGTTTGTTAAGGTATAACTGAAACTCTGGGCAGGCTACCAGAGGAAAGGTGACTGAATTCCCTGTGGCTGGCCCTGTGAAGAGTTCAGACCGCATGGCCTATTTACCTGTCCACTTATTTTTGGCCTTCCCGGTTCTTCAGAGCAGTTGAAGCTGCCTTCATAAACATCAGCGATGTGCTGGTGTTTTGACAAAGGGAAGTTTTAAGGAAATTAGCATGAGGGGAAAGAATAAGATTGTACGATGGAGCAGAGGATTCTGCTGAGACATGCACCATCATTTACGACAGAGAATAGTGTGTCCTAGTAATTGAAGCAGCAAGAGACACACACACAATAAAAATACATGTGTGTTCATGTGAGGCAAAACATTTCTTGACTTTGATGCCAGGAGAATTTTTCCCAAGGGACCTTATATAGAGACCAGAGCCTTTAACAATTAGCCAAGAATAGAAAGCTACACCCACGCAGGACATATGTATTTACACATCGATACATGCATATATACACATACACACACATGCACACACATACACAGCTAGATCTCTAGGGTTGCTTAATTTAATTACAAATCCAAGCATTTTGGTTCAGCTCAGTGATCAGGATTCTCAGAGAAAGGCACTTCCCTGGAAATTAGAGAATCCTGTCTGAGCCTACCTTTCTCGTCTTCCTCTCTCTGTCCCTCTACATAGCTGCCCCATGGTTTCATTTCAGGAGCCAAGATAACATGGGCTAGAAATAGAGGACTATAACCAAGTGCATTAGAATGACCGATTGTTTCAAAATCACGCCAGTCCTCACTACTGGCCTCAGAGCCACTGAAAGCTCTGCGTTCTGGGCTCCTTTTGTCTCCTTGAGTAACTTCAGACCAGGAAATGCTCTTTGTGTTCTCGGCGTTTGCCTGCCTAGGTGTGGATCACTGGGCTCAAAAGAGTTTTTGGTCTCAGCAGTAAATAGTGAACAGTTACAGCATTGTTTGTTCTCCCATGAAATCCCAAGAACGAGAAACTCTTGCTTTTGCTGGTACTGGAAGTTTAATAAATGTATATGCCATATTGCTATGTAAATGACATTAACAGCATTCTTGTTTATCTTCCTCTAAAGAAAAACCAAGATGAGGAGAAATTCAAGTGTCCCATCGTAGCATTATGGTTGATAGGTCTGGGCATGGATGGGACAGGGAGCTGTCATCTGAGTGGTGGCCATGTTCCCATGTCCCAGGTGTCATCAAGGAGAGTAATACCTGTCTCCTCTTTGTTAAGACTGATGTGCAAATGACTATATAAGGATAGTGCTATAGATAGGGGCTGGATCTGGCCAAAGACACAAAGAAGAGAGGTTCCCATTCATTTGATCCAAAGCACTTCTATCTCCTTGTGCTCAGTGGGAGTAAAGGCCGCCTTCTCTCTCTGCACCAGGTTCAGAGGTGACCATCTCTGGCAACTAAAAGAAACACTGGCCTGTGCGCCAGAAATTTCTAGATTCCCATACAGATTCTGTCTTCAGTTAAACATCATTCCTCTTGGGATATCTGTTTGTATATTTTTTAAATGATGCAGCTAGACTTGGTGATCAGAACTTTCCCAGTTCTGAGGGACTGCAACATACCAATCGCAGTGCTGTGAATGGAGATAGGTGTGTGAGCTGGGCAGACCCTGCCCTCTAAGGGAGCTCTGTTGGAAGAGGCAGGCTATCCTTGATAAGACCATCTCAGATTGGAGAAATTGTCATAAAGGAAAAAGCAATATGATGCAAGGCAGAATCAGTCCACTCTAGCTTAGGTGACACAGAGACTTCTCAGAGTAGGTGACATCAGATCCTCATTGTCATCTTGGAAATGATAGGACTGAAAATGACATCTGCATTATCCTTTATAAATCTAGCTCAGCAATAGCAAAGACAGAATTGATTTAAGAAGAGATGTCCTGCCCTGAATTCTTTGTAAAATGTACTAGGGTACAAATAAAAGAAAATAAAGAGGATCTCTATCATATGAGCAAGAAATGGATGTATAATTCTGGAGCAGGGATGGGGCTTGATATATGATTTTTAAGATGCATTAGTCAATTCAGTGACTGCTTATTGAACCCATACTCTGTGTCTGACCTTAAACAGGGAACTGAGTAGACATCATGATCTAGAATCTCCCTGAAGAAAAGCTGAGTTTAGAGGGAGAAGAATCAGCTAGAAATAACTAACTTTCTTCCATTGTAACCATGGTGGTGCTGCAGATTCTGGGACATGGGAACATTGGTAGTGGTGCTGGCTTGCTGAGGTTCAATGAAAACAGCTCATGGCAAACACTAAGGATGAGTGTTAAGGTGAAAAAACACATCATCAGAAGTATTTTTAAGTAATGACATTATGCCTGCTGAGGTATTAAAATATTCAGCTTACATATTTTTGAATTAAGACTAAGTAAATAACTTGAAATTCTTGAAAATTAGATGCACATAATATTCACCATACAGGAGAAAAAAAAAGAATATTTCAATATCTAACAAGAGACGGATTAAATAAAATATGGTATCATTTTATGATGGACTTTCGTTGTCACTGAAGAATTTAACAAGGAAGCTGTTGCTCCAGGAACATACGTTTGGAATAAAATGTTAAGAGGTGCAAACTAGACCAGGAATTATTCATTCTGTGTGATTTCAACTTTTTGCATCTACACCACAGGATGGAAAGGAATCATTCTGAAACACCAGTGGTAATGAGGTAGAGATGGTATGCTTAGTTATTTTAAAATTTTACTCTCCATTTTTCATTACTAAATATTAGTGTTTGAGAAAGAAACATATTCAACAATAACTCTAAATGTGAGGTATTTGGAGAATGAAATAGTAGTTCCTTTTAGTTTAGTCTGTTCCTGATGAATTAGTCAGTGTTCTTCTGGAATAGAAGTCGAACCTTGAATGTAAAAATGAACTTTACATTTTGCCTTGAATTCTAAGCTTTTGCAATATTGTGATTCATTTCTACTGTATGCATTTTTTTTCCTCCAAATTTAAATGAAGACTGGAAAGCATATGTGAGTTTAGAAAATCTGGCTTTATTATGTTTTTTTTTTTTTTAGCTCTCAGGAACTGCTGGGGAATAAGGGTGGCAGATCTACTGGAAATAAGAAGGACTTTAGTGGTGTGCCCTGGTGACCTAGTAGATAAGACCACAGGACATAGTCCAAATACAGCCCAGCAACCCGGGTTCCAGACCTGGGGCTGGGGGCGAGTCGCGACCAAGATGAACAACTAAATAAAATGAATGCTTCTTTCTCCTCTCTTCCTGCTTGCCTCTGCTTGCCTTCATTCCTGCTGCACCTGTCCTTAAAAAAAAAAAGAACCACTTCATAGCTGAGGCTTGAAGAGGAGGTGTGGTTTGCCTACGGTCATGTGGCTGCTTTATAGGAAACTAGATAGTATCATGGTACCTGTGAGAGAATAAAAGCGTAACAGATTCCTTGCTGTTTTGATGAGAGTGATAATGGTGGTGATAATGGTGATGATGGTATTTATCGTAGAATGAGGATATGCAGAGGGAAAAGCTGCAGTGTGACCCCTGTAAGAGGGTATAACCAAGAGCACAGTGTTAGAGAGGGGAGCGGGAAGCCTAATACCAGACCAGGCGGAACTCAAGCTCTAGATTTTAAGCGTCACTATTCCATGACAACTCAGAACATGTCAGTTTTCAGAATAGAAATGTTTATCTCCATATCTGAATTTTAAAATTCATTGTGCATATGTTCTGAGATTTAAAAGTAACAGTCTTTTCCATTTTTCTCATTCCACTGCAAATTGCAATCGCACCATGTCATCAAAAAGTTATTTAGTGACAACTTATGGGGAGCCAAAAAGTTTCCTGTAATTTGCATATATTTTCCACATTTGGAATGTTAGTGATTAAGGGTTTTTTTTTGTGTGTGTTCACTTAAAATAATATATTATTATTGAAAATAAATATAATAATAAATGCAAAACGTTGGCTCTAACGGCATATGCTAAACATTTTCACAGTGCAACACAGCATATGCTTAGTTCTTCATTAAGAGATTTTAAAATAACTCGTATTTAGCAAGAATACATTATCTTTTATTCAGAATTAATTATATGCTGTTTTGTGTACCATAATTTAAAGTGCTACCCACTTCTAATATGTAATACGCAAAAGAAACTATGGCTACAATTCATTAGAATTGGCTTCGTTCCTTTGCAATTTAGTGACATAATACATAGAGCTGAAATGCTGTTTGTTACTTGAATCAAAAGTTACATGAAGTGCTGATAACTAACAGTTACAAATCCTTCATTTTTTTAAAATCACAGCATGCCTCGGGAAAATGGAATAAGTCATGAGAATAATTCATGTATAATTAGTTATTTCACTGTTCTATGATAGTTTTAAGAATACGTTTTTAGGGGACCATTGGAACTCAAGGGGAGAAGCACATTTAAGAATCATTTCATATTATTTAAACACAGGGTGATATTCAGTTGTATGGTACACCAAGACAGACATTTCTTTGAAAGCAAACTGGTTCTTGTGAAGAATATGATTCTAGGTGTTTGTTCAATAAATGTAACATATCTTCTTAAAATAAAGCCCCTGATCTCAAACAATGACCTGCAGATATGTCAGCTGTCCAGTTAAGCAGCAGCAACTTTCATGTGCAGTTTCCATTTTCAAACTATGATGACATCATGACTTTTTCGTTAAAAGTGATGGAACCTTAAATTATAATACTACTACTCATGGCTGAGTAGGGTGGAAAGAGATGAACATTCTAACACTCTGCTGATGGGAATATAAATCAGTGCTGGAGGGTATCTGGCAAACAATTTCTTGAACCTAAACACATACAAACCATTTGTATGGAACACAAACATTAAAAACAAAAAATACTCTTCCAGATGAATTCCATGGTATGTAAACCCTACCTTAATAAAACTGAGTGAAAACATACTAAATGACTACCCCTTAGGGCAGATCTTTAACTAGTAAGAGTTCATTCATACAGCTTAAATTCGTTAAGCCATTTGTAAGGTTTATGAAAATAATTTTAATAATATGGAGACACACTTTTAGTATAGTATCTATCAGAAGATGCATTTTTACTTTGAAAAAACGGTTACTATAATTAGAAGGTGGTAGATAACCTAGCATGGTAACTAATGATAGTTCTTTTGGGGATTATCCATTCATTTTCCAGTCATTTGATTTTTTTCTTCTGTCAACATTCTATATTTTAAACTCCTGCGTTTTCAAAATGTTCATCCATGAGGATACATTACCTCTGTTTAAAGTGATAGAAAAGGCATAAATAAAGGTCAACACAAGTGTTTAAGCACAGGCATCTTCTTGGCTAGATCACGGGGTGACTGAAGGTGACACACCTTTTAATAGATTGAGCTATCTATTGTCCAGAAATGGTCCTTACCCAGGATGAGAACCCAATTAAATAGGACTGACTAAATTCAGTGACTTGGTCATTGTGCATCAGCCCTGAAAATATCACGTGGAACAGGTCGCATTGCAAACAATCCACCTCCTGTAATCGGCTTCCAGAAGTCCCCCTCTTTACCTTTAACCAGCAGTGGGGGCTACTGAGATCCATCATTTGTATCAATTGTTATCAAAGTGTTAAGTGCACAGTACTCACTGTGCATATTCCTCACTGTAGCAGCTTGTGAATGATTGGCATTAACCAGCCAACCCTTGCTGCTTGCTCCCTTCCTCTGGTCAAGCCCTCAGTTCCAGTCCAGGATGTAAACGTGGTCCCTGCAAATTGTTAACTCAATTATAGTCCTCTGAATTGCAGCAAACAGGTCTTATACAAAGCCACTTGCATATTCTCTATGGTAGCTGACACGTCATAATTCCTAAGGGAAGGCATGAAGAATTAGACTAAACTCCCTGGATTCTGAAAGAAAGGGAAAGTGATTAAGACATTGAAATTGCTCGGGCTATGCCGCTGTCATTGTTGGAAGAAGCGATGCTGTGTCAGGTGCAAATGTAACAGCTCTGATTACTGGGTACCTATCTTCTGGGACGTTTCCAATTCACACCTAACTCTGAAACCTGCTCTAAATCAAAAGATGCCGGAGTGTGCTGGTGTAGGGTTTTCTTTCATTTCAAATGACACCATTTTTTTCTCATTTAAAATTCACTCTGAACATCCTAAAGTTGAATATTAGACTTAGATGTTTCCATGAAAAAAAAAAAAAAAAAGCATTTTTAATGCACTTTCTCTATTCTGTTGTGGAATATCTGAGAGTTTACATGAGGTGCCCAGTCTCTGACTCAAGTCTGGCCTCCAGAGCCAGGAGTTGTAGAACCTATTTCCTTATGGGCTCTGGGACATCTGTTTTATAAGGGTTTTATAAGAAGTAGTGAGCACACCCTCTGCTTTCACATTACCTGGGGACCTTGTTTCAAAGGAAACTTCCAGGACCCTACCCCAGGTCTTGTGTGGCCGGGGGTGGGACTAGAGAAGCTACTTTTATAAAAGCCTCCAGACCCTAGAGTTTGAGAGGTACTGCATTAGCTCTTTCCAGAAATCTCTCCCCACTACTACTCCATATTTTGCTTCCTAACAGTTTTCTTTGCAGAGGCTCATAACTACATCAGAAAGAGTGATAAGCATTCTAGCTTCACGGAGCCAACAGAGATGGATTGGGATGTGATTCTGGAGCATCAGTGTCACCTGGGGCTAGGTGAGACTGCATTTTGGAAGCCCCAGCTTCAGATTTTCTCAGTCAGAAACACTTGGGAATGGTTTTAAAGAACCAGCTAGGTGATTCAAATGATATGTATATATAAAGTTTGAGAGCCACTGGTTTGAAGTATTATATTTCAGTCTACGCCACGAGCTGCATACTTTATTCGAGCTCACCTTACCAGTTCTCTAAAGGAAGGGGTAGTTCTTCCCTTCAGATTGCAATTCCTTTTAGAGAACCTCACAGACTTAAAGAACAGATGTCAGAATCAATGTCACAGGCAAATGATGCCTTTAAAACAGGTAATGGTCCCACCAGGAAGGTAATGGTTTAGTTTCTTAAAAGCAGCATCAAAATAGCACGACAAGACCCATTGGATTTTAAATTAGGTGACAGGATCCTAAGTTAAAGCTAGTTCAGTTGAATCTTGGTTTTGACATTTACCAGCTGTGCAGCTTTTGAGACAGCGAAAGATTACTTTTCATATCTGAAAAAGGAGTAGAATAATAGTACCTTCCTTTCACATGGCAATTTTGAACATTAAAGAAGCCAGTGGATGGAAAGTACTTTGCTGAGGGTCTGGAAATCAGAAAATGCCCCAAAGAATGTTAGAGGACGTGTAACCATGGATATGCAGTGCCGTTTCCTGACCTCTAGTTTCCTCATTTTAAAATGGGAGTAACTGTCGTGCCTGAAAGTGGTGAGTTTCAGTAATAAAACAGAATTGAGCGAATCTCCATAGCGATAGAATCAAAGTTTTTCCTCTGAAGGACACAAGGATGGCGACCAGACCCCGTGTGCCCAGCCTCCAGGACTGGTCGCAGCTCATCGGAAGCACTTGATGAAGAGATATGTGAGCCATTCATCAATGGCTAATCCAGATAAAAGGAGCTATTTTCAGAATCCAGTTAAATACTTTGGTTAATACTCCCAGCAACTCCACAGGGAAGAGATGGTTACCTCTCTGTTAGTCTCAAGGCCACAGAGCTGGAGGGAGTTGTCTCAGCTGGATCAGGGTGACAGGCTGACTTCAGGGCACCCATTCTTAATTTTTCTGCAATGCTGACTTTGGCCAGTGATCTCCAGCATTAAACAACAGGGTGGGCAACGTTAGAAATGATTTTTTAAGCACTTATGAAAAGCAAAAATAATGCTATACTTGGATGAATCAGTCTTTTTTTTTTGCTTCAAGCTATAAAATTTGTTACTATTAAAATATAATTTGGTCCAAACTGCGTTTAACATGTTAAATATAAGTTATTGACTGGCTATTTTATTCTTTTTCATTTACACAATGGCATTATGTTTTAGCCCCTTTTTAAATTTAGTAGTGGTAAGCTAATTAACTCCTTGTCAAAGTGAAGAGAGGCTATTTTGTTAATATTGTTTTAAATTATGTTCTTATTTACGTAACATTGAAAACAGGAGTGCAGCTGCGTGCATGCTCTTCGGTGAACGCCCCCGGGTCACCGCACCTGTGAAGAGGTAGAACCCTGAGAGATGTGCGGAACCCTCCTCCCACGCAAGCATGGCGGCATGGGCGGGGGGGCGGGGGGGTCTCCTCCTCATTGTCAGCGTCTGCGTCCCCAGACGAGTTTCATTTTGTCTGTTTTTCTTTGCTAATTTTTAGCTAGAGCTTTCGAGTTTTTATTTATTTATTTATTTTTACAGAGAAGAAAGAAGTTCCTTATTTTTAGTTATTCACACTGGTTACTCCCCTGACCCTGGGTCTTGAACCGAGGACCTTGGGATGTGCATGAAACTGCTCCCAGGGTGTTCTAGACTGGTAGGCCACTAGGGAGTAACCTTAAGTTTATCTTACACGAGTCATCCCAGTCAACAACCTTCCCTTTGAAGAACTGAATCAGTAATCCTATACACAGCATTTCTCCACTTCTGTACTATTGATACGTTGAACAATTATTTTTTAGGGGTGCTATTCTGTGTACTGATGGATTTTTTTTAGCTGCATCCCTGGTCTCTGCCCACTGGATGTCAGTAGCAACCCCTCCCCATTGAGGCAGCTAAAACTGTCTGCAGACACTCCAGGTGTCCCCTAGGAGCTAAAATCACCTCCAATTGAGAACCATTACTGTAAAGTTTCCCTCTGTCTTAATTTTCTGAAAATTGGAACTTGGATGAAAGTCTTAATCGGATTCAGATTCCATTCTGAATGTATTCATTGCTAAAACTACTTGCTAGGCGGTGGTGCACTCCCTCTGGAAGGACAAAATGTTGGCAATTTCTCTTTTTTCTGATGTCAGCCACCATTGATTCTCAATGCCTCAGTCCATTTTAAGGGGTTGCAGAATGTTGATATACCAATTCTAGCATCTCTTTGTCATTGATTTGTCAGCATATTTGTATAAAGAGAAGCCCGTCTCAGCTATGATGTGGTTGCCAGTTGGTTTGAATGGAAAAGGTGCAAATACAAATTTCCCATTTCTTGGACTATCTTTTACCAAAAACCAGCTTTTTATCCATTCTTGCCATAGGATATAGTTTTCTCAAATTTTAAGATACAATCTATCAAATGTGTCAGGACCAGTGTGGTCCACTGGCCGCGTCACATAGAATCAGTCACCCTTCCCGTACTGATTTTCTCCACGAGACACTGAACATGTGGGCAGAATCACTGATTCCCACTTCCTTCCCTCCCGCTACTCTGTGAGCAAGGAAAACAAGATGTTCTCTTCTTCGTCTCACTGTCTAGACTTGAACCAGACAGCCCGGTATCTTGTAGCAAGGCTTTGCAGGAAGACAGACCTGAACCCAAACTCCAAATCTGAAAAGTGACTTCTCAGTAATTGCAGCGAGAGACTCCAAGTGTTCCTGCCGCAGCATCTTCATTGTAAAAATAGAAAAAGTGAGACCTCACAGAGCCTTTTGTTGAGGGTCATTTGGGAAGCATGTTTATCAGAGACATGTCTAATCCACATTTGTGTCGCTCTCTATGATGAGTGTAAATTCTCTGTGAGGAGCACTTGACATGTGCCTTGTTCTCCCGAGGAGCACTCCGTGTGCCTCCTCATTTGACCTTGCAGTTCCCATAGCCTGTGCTACAGGTAAGGTGAATGAGGGTTACAGAGGTTAAACGGCCAGTTCAGCATTCCCAAGCAGACAAGGCTTGACTCTGGGCTTACACTCAGACCTTGCTGATGTCAACATTCATTATCTACTATGCATTCCTCCTTTAATTGGGTGTGAAGCTTTGTGTGGATCAATATATGACTAAATGAAGCAATCTGACAAGATGATGCTAGAAATTTATTAGTAAAAAAACCAAAACAACAAAAAAAACCCTCTTTCATCTCAGAGGGCTTCTTTTTGTTTCTTTGAAATCAGTTGGATCTGGATTTTACATTTCATGTTTGGGTTGAGGCAACTGAGAATAGAGTCAAGAAGCTGGTGTGGAATTACGGGGCAAGTGGGAGATGGCCTTCTGGCTTCTGTGACTGTCCTGGGCTGCGGCCCTCATGCCAAGACACTGCTTGGCCTTTGTTTCCAGTCAACTGTTCCCTCTCCCACAATGAGGGACCCACAAGTCTCCCAGTCCTCTGTGTGGTACAATGCCCTGGGGAGGCCTGCATCCCTGCCTTGTCCTGGTGCCTGTTAAAGCATGTTTCCCAGTTGGCACCCAGACAGGAGCTCAGCTGAGGCTAAGCCAGAGGTCAGGTGCGATATAGCGATTTGAAATTGATATTCGGATTATATTCAGAGTGAAACTTTTTGAATAATACAATACCTTTATGATTTAGAGAATGTAAAAAATACTCAGGTTCCTATTGAGGTGTTCTGGGTTTTGATGCTAACAAATAGCTTTCTACTCTGATACACAAAGTTGCCACCATTATGATAGGCTCTATTTATTTGTATTACAATCAATAGCAGATACTCTCCACCTATCCTGCATGAGCCATTTTATCCTTAACATTACACCAAGTGGCTCATCTTTGGAAAACCATCAATGTTTCTGTACCAGTTTTTTGAATATGTTGTTTGATGTATCAGTTTAAATATTTAAGAGTAATATTGACTATAGAGAGCCATATAGGTACAATATTATCCAACATTAAATATATTTAGCATATCTAAATTATGAATACATGCAAATCATTTGAGAGATGCTATTTACTAAGAAAATACAATACAGTACACTCGGCAAGGATTTACTGAATATGATTATGTTCTGGGCACTGCCAATCTATAAAATACTGGAGTCACAAAGAAAATTAAAGTGGGACACCTATCTTAATAGAGGTTATGGTTCCGTAAGGAGCCAGGAATGTGAAGAAACAGCCATAAAGGGAAAAAAAAAATTATAGGGAAGAGAATGGACAAATTAAACTGCCAGTTTTTGAACATCAAAATATTATAAGTGAAATTATAACTGGAGAGCAAATCTGGGAAATACTCAAAACAAATATGACCTGTAGGAGTATTCTGGTATTTAAACAAAGAGCTCTTGCAAATAGATAAGAAAAATAATATCACCCCAGTGGAAATGAGGGGGAAAGACCTAATCATACAACACAAAATTGTACACGTGACTACACACACACACACACACACACACACACACACACACACACACAGACACTGAAATGAAGGATGTAACTATTACTATTCAAATAAAAAGAAATTCAAGTAACAATGCCTTTGTCCCTTAAAAAACTCTGTTGTCAGGATTGTAATGGTGCAGCATGAAGAGTGTAGCGGGCACTCCCTTATGATGTCTTTGGGATGTTAATTAAAACATCTTTCCAGGAAAATCTCAACATGTACATAGAGGTTTAAAATCTCACTTCTTTTGACTCAGTAATTTCACTTCTAAGCAGCCATTCTAAGTGAATAAGCAGGACAGCGATTAATGCATGATTAAGTTTGCTGCATTGTTATTTATAATAGGAAAAATTTTAAACTACCGATTGTCCAGTAGAAGGGGTTGTATGGTTATATAGTTTGTT
Source organism: Solenodon paradoxus (assembly GCA_004363575.1). Taxonomy (NCBI): domain Eukaryota; kingdom Metazoa; phylum Chordata; class Mammalia; order Eulipotyphla; family Solenodontidae; genus Solenodon; species Solenodon paradoxus. Next base: position 93,586 of record RJWH01002883.1, read on the forward strand.
GTACAGCCTGACAAGCAATTACACTACCATTAGAAGCATGGTTCCCAACTAATGTTTAGTTGTGATGCATGAAAATGCTCGGGGTATATATTAAATCTGATATGATAGAAGAAAGATATCAATTGTGTTTACAAAGAGGGGAAAATAGTGGAAGGAAATGCTGATTTTCTTATTTATACCTTGTATTTCCCCAAATTTGATTCTGAATGGTGTATTATCTGGAAATTAGAAAATTATCAATAAATAAAACCTAAGAATTGTATTAATGATCAGAAAGCAGGGTGCGGTGAGAGTTATACAGAGCAAAGAGGGGTTTCCAGGAGATTATCAGTTACTTCCATTTGATGAGTCAGGCAAAGAAAGCTGGAGCAAAGAGATGGGTTTTTAAGAACTGAGACATATTTGCCTTGTGAATAAGGGAAAGAACGTTGTACCAGACCCTCCAGGAGCAAACGCTGTACAAATGACAGACGGATAAGCATACCTGGCATGTTGAAGGAATTAAATTCATTTGATGTGACCAGACCTTGCACTCTGAGGGCAGAAGACTCAGTTGAATCAAGAAAGTTGAGACACCGGCCTGTGAAAGCGTCTGTGTTTTCAGGCCATGCTCAGGAGTTCATGCTTCGAAACCTCATCACAGAGTCTGGAGACTCACAGTTAAATGCTGATTGGAAAACACACCCACACACATGCGCGCATGCGCACGCACACAAACGCACGGCAAGATAATTGCATTACAAGGATAAAATAAAAACATATGTAAAAATATATGTTCAAAACCTTTACAGAAAACTTCTGGAGGTGGGGCAGGGAATTGATGTTTTCTCCATGATAATATTAAAATGCTATTTCATTTCTCATGGGTAACTTTTTCCTGCCCTTCAAGTCTTTCCACCCTTACGTAGCTGTTGGAGAAGCTTTTCCTACCCTTCCTATAACAGGTGTTCTTCCCCACCTCTACTGGCAGTCCCGGGTTTGGTTGTGAACATCAGGTAGTGAGCTGGATTGTAAGTGCTGTGTCTGCAGCACCTGGCATATAGGGCGTGCTCATTAATAGTTGCCACCTGAGTGGATTTTATAATGCACACATGTAAGGCTTGGCTCAAATTCATAAATGTGATACTTCTGTAATTTTTCATGACTCAGACCACAACTAACCTAGGCGTAAACATAGGCATGCTGGACTGGTGTGGAGGGGGACGCCATTTTTCACCACCTGTGGTTCATTTTAAATTTCGTTGAGCATGGAGACTTAACAACAGCTGGGTGACACATTGCTAAACATCAGGTAGTCAGCAGCCCTGGCTTCTAGTTTAGCCTTGGCCACAAATTCCCCAGGTGGTGTTAGATTCACTTTGTTGCTTTAATTTTCTCCTCTGTGCTCTGAGGATGCAAACTCAGTCTAAGAGGCTGATCCAGAATCCCACTGCAGGAGCCTCCATTTCTTACCTGACTCAGGATTTCTAGTGTGAGGTGCAGGAGAAAACAGTGCCTGGTACGTGCTTGGTGACTTACAGATCAAAATGTTGATTAGATTATAATTTTGTACATTTTGAGATTGATTGCACCATCCTATAAAGTTTCTAAAAATTCTGGCCAAAATATCAGTTTCTCCCAGGGTGATGGGGAATTCTTTTTAACCGTTTTTTGATGGTGACATCCATGGTTTCTTTGTTAGGGTACTTTTATTAGAGTAAAATTAATGTATTTATTGATGAGAATACTGAAGAGAAACTATCATTACTGAAATAGTAAATGTGCCTGCTACCACCAGAAACCCTAATGTATCACATCTCAGGCAGAAGACTAGGGTTTTGAGCTCAATAAGTATATGCGCGCATGCTTACTAGTAGGGATCTGTGAGTTGTTTCTCTTCACATGGACACAGAAGAGTGGTGGTGAGAAACTCTAAAGTCTTACACACACCATCACTGATTCTGCTCTCTAGATTTATAATGAATGTCAGGAGTTAGGAACAATTCTTTGACTTTAATATTATTGTCAGTATATATATCATATATATGATATACATATATATCTTATATATGTGATAAAAAATAGACATGTATAGAAGGATAGCTAGTAGGAAACACATGACAGAAATTTCCAGAAGGATAGACAATACCCTGATTTGCTTTCTCTGACTCTGTGTCTCCTGGGGTGGGGTGAAGATTGCTAGAGCAAGTTGTTAGAGTCCAAGAAACAGAGGATCGACATAGTTGCTGACTTCTGCTTCAGAAACACTTAAACTAAACGTCTCTGTGTTTCCATATCTGTGAATGATGTCAGCCTGGGTGTTAAGCACACAGAGAACGAAAGTACAGATATATTTCAGGCTCACATAAACTGACGTGAGAGTGTTTGAGAGGAATGTGCTTTTATCCTTCATAGGAATAGGTAAGATACTGCAAAGTCTTGAAGATGAACGGAATAGCAAACTATATAATGTTAAAGCTGTTTTATATATCCCATCAAATATTTGTGAAACTTGATATTACTGAGCTCTGTAGCTGTGTAATGACTTAATATTTAATTTAAAAGGATTTCCTTTTTCAAGCATATTATGCTGATGGTAAAACCCATATACTTCCTTTTAAGGTACCTCCTAATTCATTTTTTCTTTGTCTTGACTATAAAAAAAAAATGTTAGGACCCTGTGTCGGTGAGATATAGCATTTGCTAATTTTATTTTTTCTTTTCCTCTTCTCTGTGCCATTCTAGTTTCCACATTAGAGTACCACTTTTATAATTAGACTATGCAAGATATACCTTTCCATTGTTACTGTCATTCCATTAAATTTCCACTTTTCTGTTCATGTGCCATGTAATAACCTTTTTTTTCTGGATTGAGAAAGATATACACGTGTAATGAGCTTCTTCATTAATCATCAGTAAAGATGCTTAAACCCATATCTTCTCAGATAAGAGAAAATGACATGAGAGAGATGAAGTGACTTCCAGGTGTTCACATGTTGGAACAGTAGAATCAGTGCTTCCCCGTGACCTTTGCGATGGTGTCTTTGCTAAGGAGTGGGAACCCATGGGCTATTTTTCCGCCTAGAAATAGCACGGTGTGTGGAAAGTGTACAGAATGTGCAGTGAGGCCTGCCTTGGTTCCATTTATGCCCTGACATTCCCTAGATGGCTGCTGCGGAGTTATTTAGACACACTTGAATCTTCACCCCACTGCTGAAAACATGGGGTGCCAGTGCTCTCTCTGAGGATCTGTAGGATTAGAGGCACCCCATGCTCTCAGACAGGCCAGGTCAGAGGGAGCGGGTCCTGCCTCCATCTCTTTCTGTGCCCTCTCCCCCTCTGTGTTTCAGGCTGTGGGCCACGGATGGGCTTGCTGACGGCCTCTCTAGTAGAGAAGCAGCACAGTGAACCTCAGAGAGGGAGGATGTTGTTGGGGGCCTGTCGGTCTCACCCTGTGAGAGAGAAAGGAACAAGCAAAGACAGCCATGCCCTTCAAGCTGGCATGCAGGCATTGGAAGACAGGTTTGTAGGAGAGAAATCAAAGAAAATTGTCTAGAATGCGTTCAAACGAATTTCGAGCTTAACAAGTGCTGGAGTGGCGAGGCAGGATATGTGCTCCTCTTGATGAAACACGAATTACTGCACCTCCGGTGGGGGGACGCAGCTCTCTGGCAAACTCTCAGAGACGCCAGCATGCTAATTTCATTCTGCCTGGGACCATGGATTTGTGGCCCCCCCACCCACCCCCGAAAGGCACCACAGTAGATTACCAGCGTCACTTCTTCTGGGCTCACGCCTCCTTCACCAAAACAGCATGGACATATGTGCATCTTACCCAAAACCTGGCTGTGGGGCCGCTAGGTACTGAATTACTTTCCCCAATTTAACCTTCCTGACAGCCCCAAAGAGAAGACCTAATCATTTCCATTTCACAGCTGAGACAGCATGCTCAGAGAGGTTAAACCACTCTGCCAAGGTCCCACAGCAACTGGGCACAGTGCTGCTTCATTCAGTGCCCTGTCATCTACACGGCCTTTGCAGCGGCACTGGATCCAGGGGCAGCAGCCTGGGGGCATCGTAAGAGATAAATCTTCTGAGCTGCATTGCTTGTTAGAGGTAGTTTCTCCTGAAATACTCTTTTGGCTATACTGTGAAAGCCAGTGATTCAAAGATCCTTGCCAAGGGATCATCATAAATCCTGTTCAGACAGAGAAATCCCGAAAGGAAGAATGGTTCTTTGCAGTGACCCGCAGCCTTGAGAAGAGGAAAATTTGCAGCCATGCTTGAGTGAGAGCTGAGGGGCTTGTTTACATGAGCCAGGGCACAGATGGTTCCATAAGTAGGGTTTGATGAAGGGTCCCCCTCATCCCACAAGGAGAGTGGGCAAAGGGCTTTTGGGCAGTATTATCTGAGAGACCACTGTTGTGTGTGGATTTCTATAATCCTCTGCCCAAGTTATCCTGTCTCTTTCAGGGACAACTAAGCTTGTCTGTTACTCTGTCTGATACCACCGTGAAAAGGACGGCATGGCTGATAGCCATGTCTTTCTCTCCTCTCCCTCCTGTCCCTGGCAGCCCTGTCTGGCATCGCACGCCCCAGCGGTGGAGACATGAACAGAGTAGTGGCTTTTCTTTCTGTAGAATCAGTCCGCTCCTATTTGCCAGGACCTGCCATGGCACAGAGGCCACCGTGCTCTGTGCTCGATGGTGTGGGAGGCGAGGAAGGGGCATGTGAAAGTGTGGCTGTGTTTAGGAGGCTTTTTCCTTTCTCAGGGCTATTCCCGGTAACATGCACATTCATCAAATATATTAACCTTTTTTCTTCTACCCAAGGATGGAAGATGATTGAAATCTGCCTGAATAATTTTTGCATGATTCTGCACAATTATTAGGAAGACTGTATGAGGGAAAATACTATTTTTGGATATACACACATTCTGAGAAAGATTTGGATTTGGAGATAGAAATAAAATTACAATCAAGGGTACATCCATGAGAGCACCTTGCTAATTAATATTTAACTCCTTGGATTTTTTTTATTTTGGAATAAATATTATTTTCATGCACTGTGTCTGTGTATCTATGAAATAGCTTCAGCAAAAGTCCTTTAAAGTAGGTACTACTAGAATCACATCACAGGTAAAGAAACTACGGTTCAGAGAGGTTAAGTCACTTGTGTGCGGTCACACAGCTAATAGAGGATGAAACCTTCCTCTGAACCTAAGATTCTTGAGTCCAAAGCTCTGCACTCTTGCTTCTCCCTGGAGTTTTGTTGAAGGGCAGTGAAAGACAGTTAATTTGGCTATATTGAGCTGGTGCTGTTTTATTACTCTCATCAGCAACATGTTCCCTTTGGAGCCAGGGTGTTTGTTGCTGTGCTGACTGATGCTCAGTCCTGTCCTCAGTGACTTTCCTGCCCCAGCTTCCTCAGCCAGCCAAGGAACAAGGGAGAGAGAAAGTTAAATGATCTCCCCAAAGGGCAGTCACCAGGAGTCAATGGGTATTTGCTTTATTCTATTTGTTTGATTTAGAACAAAACAAAACAACAAATGTTCCCTGCCTCTGGGTCCAAGGACTTAGCAGCAGATTTAACAATAGCGGTTCCCATGAATAATGAAAGAGCTTCCAAGTTGTCTGAAAACAACCACAGCATCAAAGAGACACACCAAAATGAAACTCAGGTGTGAACTTCCTCTCCATGGTGTCCCATCTGCTGGATATTTATTAGCTATGCAGGACATGACCTGCAAAGGTAGAATGTGCATTTTAGCAGGGTCCCAGGTGACCTGCACTTACAGTGGGAGAAGCCCTGCCCCAAGGAATGCTGGGAAGAGGAGGGCCACCTCCCACCATGGCCAGGTCTGGGATGAAATAAGTCAGTCAGTCACTCTGTGCCTCAAGTTTAAGAGGGTGCCTTCAAATGAAGAGATTAGCATAAGCAATATTTTTTAAATATATTAAAATTTTTTTTTGCATTTCTTTGCTTTTTTCCAGACTCATCATGTGTGTGAATGCATGGAAAAAAAATGTAATTCCTTCAGCCTTTTATGCTACATATACTCATGCTTTCACTTCACTATATATTTTCATAATTTGGTACATCTTACCTCTTTACTTTGTAAACAAAAGTATAGCTCATTACCTTATGTACCTGAGCACACATAAAACAATCCCTTAGAGCTACATGCATCCTTTGAATGCCTTACATGTCTTGTTAAAGATACCTGCACATCTGTAGTCCTCCCTTCTACATCATTTGGGGAGAAGGGAAAACTGGTGGATGTCTGGGAGCTTTGGTTTCTTGCTTTTGCTAAATATTCTGAGTTTTCATTAAGTTAAATTGCATTACGAGTAGTTTCCATTTGGGCAAGCATACCTCTGTATTATTGGGTTTTCACTAACTGTGATTATATACAAAGAATGCAGCATTAAACCCGAACACTTCAGCTCTGAGTTCAGTTCAACTGCTGCAGGTATATCTTAATAATGGTGGTGATAATGATCAAAGCCGGTAACATTTATCGAGGGCTTGCTATGTGCTAAGTGCCTTATGTGAATTAACTTGTTTAATTTTTACAAGAACCCTACGAGGGAGATACCATTGTAATCTCCATTTTAGAGCTGAGGTGTACACCTGGAAGTATGCAGAGGTGAGGTATCTTGTCTCAGATTTTCCAGCTTGTCACCAGGGGAGGCAGAAATCAGATCCAGGCAACTTGCCCCAGAGTCAACTCACTTTGCTACTTCACACATCTATGATAAAAGAGTCTAAAATGAATTTGCATGGAATTCAAATTTCTAAAGCAAATTTATGCATGCAAGTGTCTTTTTATTCTGAAAATCTGTCCTTTTTACATTTCTTAATGTTAGAATGTTCTTTAAAACAATGAAATGAGAGTAATAGATGTTAGTTGCCTTTTAAAAAATGTCCAGACAACTTTGGCTGCCATTTTCTTTTTAATTGGGCCAGGAAGGGAGGTGTAAAGGTGCCCTGACATTCAAGGGAAGACATATTTCAGGGTCCTCCCTGCCGGGGGCACTGGGCACACCCGTGGTGAGTCTCGGTAGGCCCCTGAGGCCCCTGCCTTGTCCTGTCCTGTCTTTGCTTCTGTTCGGCCTGCCGGCTGTAGCCCCCGCGCTTGGTTGGCTGGCTTGTGTTAATGCAGGCCTCATTAGTATGGGTGTGGGTCTCACCACAGTGGCTCATTCACAGGGCTGCCAGGGATCCCGGCCGCCTCTCTGGCTTGTCCTGGGAGGCCGCCACTCTGAGCTGTTCCAAACAAAACTGGGCAGCACCCTCTCACGGTCCTGAAGCCCCATCTCCCCACAGGAGAAGCCCTGAGAGAGAAGAGAGAAGGTTCCTCTTGGAGATAGCACTGTCACAGCTGGACCTGCTTCCCCAGGAAGGCTCTAGGCGGCCAACAGCTGCCGGGTGACCTCCCGACGGTGGAGTGAGTAGGCAGTGATTTAACGCGCCTGGTCTCTCCCATCTGCCAGCTTCGGGCGGGCCAATGGCAGCGCGCAGCCCAGATGGGGGAGGGGAATGGCAGCACGGCCATCCCATATTGGGGGTGTCACCATTTATTTATGTCCTGCCCAGGCCCAAGCCATCGCGGCTGTCCACTTCATACCACTCTGCGCACTTGCTATTTCTCTGCTTTCTCCTGGAGTCTCCATCGCCATCTGATTCAGAGTTGGTTTTTCATTCCTGGACAGTGGATCCTAGGTTAGGAGTTTCCAGAAGTTGGTTCTGGTCTATCTGGGAGAAAAATGGTGTGCACAGAGCCCCATCACCAGATTGTGGTGTCTGGGGACACACGCTTGAGGCATTATTTCCAGCTTCGGTCTTTGTCTGGTCTCCTCATTAAATCTTCGTGGGTCTGCTGAGTTGACTACCAATTGGTGCCTGACCTAGTTACAGAGAGCCACTATGTTACCCCTTGCTCAAGACAACAGATGGGTCACGCCATTGTGCTCGCGGATTCAAAGTGCACTTTGTTTCTCCCTCCTTGGGTTGCGTGTCTGTGCAGGCGCGTGGAGGCGCACATGTGTGTGCTTGCCTGCGTGTGCATGAATGTCTGCGTGTCTGCAAGTGTGTGTGCGCTTCTGTCTGTGCGTGCTGTCCAGCCTCCTAAATGACGGCTGGCATTTCCCGTTGCTATGTTGGAACTGTGTTTCTAGAAAACATTCCGGTGGTTTTGTAGCTAATCACTAACAGCCTTGCTGTTTTCCCGGCCTGGGTGCCCTTTCACACTCGGAGCACCTTCTCTGGAGCCGGGGGACGCACATTAATGCCCTTGGTGACTGCTCTGTTTGCCTCTCTTCTGCCAAAGAGCACCGCAGTGTTCCTCAAAGGACCCTTTGAACTGCTTGTTCATTGAATGACGAGTTCGGTCGGGATGGTTACGCGGACCGCCCCGTGCCGCAGCCTCGCTGGGCCATGATGCACGCGTTTGGCTTTGCCTCTGCCCATCTCGGTGGGTTCTGCCAGTGTAACCCAGCGTCTCTGTTCTTTTCATCATCATTTACCTTGCATTTTCGAAGCTACTCTTTCCAAAAATCAAACAAACCCCCTGCGTTTATAAAGTAACAACCAAGCTGCTTTCTCATTTTAAAGTCGTGATACGTACATAATTGCCAAGTAGAGCGTCTAATCAGTATGAATGAATCAGAGTTCACCTGTATTTGTTTACTGAGCATCTCTTATGTGACTGACCTGTGCCAGGTGCTGGGAGTGGCGGCATGAACGAGATCCGCGGGAATTTCTGATGGGTAATGTTTATCAATTTCACTTGGGTAAAGTTTCGTGCGTAGCCTCTGTGTGCCTGGGCTGCTGACCGGCACCTTACAGATGTCCCCTCCTTTCATTTTTAGAGCAACTCGGTGAGGTAGGCATGAGAAATGCCACTTTTCAGATGAGAGGACTCATGCTTGCTGAGTGGAGTCACTCAGTCACACATTTCACAACAAAGCAGAGCAGGATTTGAGTCCAAGCTCACCCTCTCCCACGGAGACTGTAGTCTCTCGGCCCTACACTCCTTCCTTCTCTGGCCTACTGGGTATTTTATTGTGCAGTGGAGAGTGTCCTGTGTCTGGTCCATGATCTGTGGGGTCAGGTTCCGTTTTTTCCACCCCGTTTTATTGGGGTAGAGTTGACGTAGCATTGTCTGTTCAAGGAGCAGAACATGATACCCGGTCTGTGTGTAATTACCACAGTCACCTCACACAGTCACAACTCTTTCCCTTTTAAGATCTTCTCTCTTAGCAATTTTCAGCTATACCAGACCTTACTGTTTGAAGTCTGTTCATGGTTTAGTTTGAAGTCTCTGGAAACCCTGAGTACAAATGGATCTCTTGCCCCATAAAATAATGGAGCCTCTCAGCTTTCTAGGACATTCCGTTTAACGACATCCTGTTGTTTAGTTGGGGAAACTGAGACTGAGTGGCAAAGGGATCTGCCTGTGGTCACACATGGCAGGATTTGGCTTGAACTCAACACCTCTGAGGTGCCGACCAGTTGCACTGGCCACAATTCATGACCTTGTGACTGGCTAATTTATCCTAGGCAAGGTGACACATCCCAAGAAATCTGGGTAAATCTATCTAGGCTGGAGGGAAGAGCAGCCCAAATTAGGTGATGATGCAAACTCATGAAGGCAGTGGTCTAATTTTGCTCACCACTGTGTCCCTGGTTCCCCACAGCGTTCTCAGTCCATAGTAGGTGGTCAGCAGGTATGTGGGAATGCGGAGCTGGATGCAATGAGTGGTGTGTCCAGGGGTAACCTTCTGCTCTCTGATAGCTACTGACCTCCATGCTTGGATTCTCCCACCTTGGAGAATATTTTAGCATCAAATTGATGATATCAATGTTTAATTTGACACTTCGATGATTCAGTCATCTAGTATCACAAACTCTTTTCTTGTTTCTATTTTGGAATAAATTGGCTGGCTCCTTTGGCATGTCTAACAGTAGGGGATTTGGGGGGGGCGGTGTACAGGAAGGCGATGTGGGCATTCCCTCCGCAGTCTGCTAATTCATTTGGGTGTGTCCAAAAGAGATGCTTCAAGTTGCATGGTGAGACTTTATGAAATTACAAATTTGTATCTGGGACAGATAACAATTTTTTAATTATAGAAGAGACAAGGAAGAGGAGAGGGGAGAAATATCACCCATGGTTCATTCTCTCTGATTCATGAATTGTCCTTATTTTTTCTCCTCCCTTTAAGCATTCAACTTAGCCAGGAATATTTTTATATTTTTGTGACTGTAGCAAAGATTTTTATTTCATAATGAACCATACTGAAATATTCCAACATATTTTTTACACTGCTTTACCATTCACATAATTACAACTTTGGGGAAGGCCAGCTATTCATGCAGGGTTATACTGTGTCTTACTTAAATGTTCTACTAGAATGAGGCAATTTTTCCTTTATGTGAATAGAAGGATATAATTATTGGGAATCTGGGTGAAATAGGATAGGGTTATAAAAGATTTGCAGTAGCTAGAAGGTCCTGTACTCCAAGTCAGTTATTCCATGTCAATTCCTTACATTTTTACAGTTCTATTTCACTAATGCCAAAAAAAAGAATACTTGACCCATGTACAGAGAAACGTAGAATTAGTCAATATTTGAATCTGGGGACTCTTTTTCTATTTTTTATAATTTAAGTAATTAAGATGGCTGTAAAAGCAAACATGTTTCCAAATTGCTAGGAGTATTTGCTGGAAAATGGGTACCCTTTCATTGGAAGACAATACAACAAAAGCAATAAAAAGTTAAAAGTACCTACTTCAAAAAGCTAACCCAGTGTTTAAACTTCTTCAGGAAAAACAAGTAGAAAATCTCTAACAGAAAACTGTTAGAATAAATCCGTCTGCTCACTTGCAGGTCAAACCTGTTAGGATTAATCCTTTATTGAGGTTACCAGGTTTTAGGAGGGGTGTTTGCAGAAACAATCTGGTAACGCTTGACTTGGAAGGGAAGGTTGAGATAGTTTTCATTAACTCTATTTGCATCATAATTTGGCAAGGTCACTGGGGACAATCTCCTGTAGGCCACTAAAAATAGTCTCATAGATCACATCTTGCCTTCAATTCTCCCTTCCTTTCCTTTAGTCATGTCTTATTTTGGGAGCTCTCTTCATTCTTATCACTGCTTGCCTCTTCTGTAACTCTGCATTTGCTTTGAATGAGCCATTTTGGCCCTGGTGTGTTGAGGAAGAGAAGGAAGGAGGAAATTTCAGGATGCTCGCTGACCTGGTTAGTTTAACTTTTTTTTTCTCTGCTTCTCTTCCTCTTTCCTTCCTTTCTTCTCTGCCACTATTTCTTCTTAACATGATTTCCAATTCTATGCATTTATCTCTCTAAGGAGACTGACATATAAAAATGCTCAAAATACCATTATTCAGTAAGAAAAAGAAAGAAAAAGGAATGCATGGTCTGTGTTGCAGAGAAAGCACAGTTCTAGTGAAGGAAGCAGTGAGGCTATTTCCCTTGAAGTCATATCCTGCAACTGTCTAATATCCACCTCTTTCCAGACCTTACATCTCCCTACTCGCTAAACTATGATCTGCTCACCTCATGTGCATGTTGTCCAATTGCTGTGTCCTCACCTACCCGTTGTTTACCTGTTCATAGCCAAGCATACACACGTACATTCAGAATGAAGTTGTATGAAAATTCCAGAGTTATTTAACTTCTGGTTTCATTATTTCTGCTTGTTTCCTATTTATAGCATGAATTTCATGTAGATTTTTCAATAAAAATAAGTAGGCAAAATCTGATCCCAAACCTTAATATATGTACATAGATAAAACACAGGGTTTTAATCTGTGGATTAAATAAAAGAAAGGAGGAAAAATTGGGGTGGGATCCCAGAAACACCTTACCACTACCCTCACTCACATAGCCCCTCAGTAGCCTTTGGGGTGCCTCAGAAGTACCCAGTCTCTGCCACGCACAGTGAGTAAATCCACTAGATTAAATGACTATTGAGCTTCCAGGCTCTTTTGTCCAGTGATTTGTGATGTCCCTCAAACTTCAAGTCTGGGCACCTATGTTTCTTGTTTGTAACAAATGCAGATCATAGTGCCCAGGGATTGGGGGTGGCAGGTAAATGGTTGCGAAAACAATTCTCTAGAACAATAAGGTGTCTCAGGACTTAAGACTCAAATGACTCATAAAGATTGTAAGCAGCGGGCTCTTGCTTTTTGTACCATCAGATACTTCAGCTCTGAGCTAAGCATGTATGTGCTGACTTCAAGGGGATCATGTGAAAAATAACTGAGTCTCTTTTCTCCACCCTCATTAAATATTGTCACTTAATTATTTTCTATTTATTTATTTTTTTGTTCACTTCCTAACGCTACTACTGGATGAAAGCACTTTAAGTATCACAATCCTGTCTCTCTGGTACTCTTGACGGGTATCTGCACATAGCAGATGCTCAAGAAACACTGGTTGACAAGATGATGCCATGGTGAATGAGTGTGTGAGCATGTAAGATTGGTAAAGGATTATCCGTAAGATTATCAGCAGGGACGCATCCTGGTAGAGTAGCAGTTAGGGCAGTCGCTTTCAGACAGCACATTCCACGTACATCCCAAAGACCAGGGTTCACATCCTGGGCTCGGAGGGAACAGCCAAGATGTACAACGAAATAAAATGAATGGAGTCCTTCTTCCTCCTCTCTCTTCCTTCCTGTCTCAGCTCACCTTCATTCCTACCTGCTGCTTTCCTTTAAAAGAATTTTTTATATGGCTTTATTTATTAAAAAAAAAAAGGTATCAGTAGATAGATAATAATTTGGCCAGATCCTAAGAGGACAAGGAAAATTTATAAAGAAGAGACAAGGAACACACATTCTGTGCAAAAGCAGGAGCAAAGGTAGAGAAGAATGAGATATTACGTTAATGACCAAAATGGTCAGTCCCTCACAAAGCTGCCTCCGGAGACGCTGAAAGCCGGCCAGGGCTCCCTGCTGAGTGGGAACAGCAGGTGATGGTTTGGAACAGAGTCAGCTTGCCTGGGTGTGAAGTGCATCCGAGCTTAGATTTCTGTACTTTCAAACAGGGACAACTGATGTGACATCCATGCTACCCGGGTCCCGGAACAAGACAGAGCCTGGTTACTGTTAAAAGTACAAGACTTTCCATGCTTTGCAATGTGAGTGGCATGAGAAGGTCAGGATATAGAGTGAGCATGTTGTGGTGTGGAAGGGCGGGCTGACTCCCATGTCTTTCTGGGAGAAACTGCTGTCCTACGTTCTCTCCCAACTCTGTCCCCATCCTGCTAGAAATGCTGCGTGTCCTCCATGGGTCAGCACTGCTCAGATGATTCTAATTCGCTTACGTTTACTCCAACGATACTATGTGTGGCCTAAAGCCGGGTGTCTCGGTGATCACCAACGGGAGAAATAACTACCTGGCATCAGATATGGGTTATCTGTGCCTTAACTGAGGACCAGTTTTAGCTACACGAGCACTGTGGTCCTGAGCCTTACCATGTGTCCACACCCCATGTCCCCATCTCTTTGTGTGATGCGGCCCTGGACAGGGAGCCTGAGCTTTGTGTACGAACCTTGGTAATTAAATTATTTTATGCTGTCCTGTCTCCTTGCCTCACTTTTATTCCGTAAAACTGCACTGTATATTTCTGTGTGGCATGCATCTTTGCAGGTGGCCTTAAATTTCCTTCGGAATGAAATGGGGAGATGTGTCACATGCATGACATGAATTATAGAGACAGGGAAGGTGGATTCTGTGCCGGGTGAATTTTCAACCTAGTTTCTTCTCCATGAAGACCTAGATTCCAGGAGAGTTGGTAGACTTACTCCCACCTCCATCACCAGGTTGGGGCTGATATTTGTCTCTCTCTGTAATTCTTTTCTCTGCCTCTCGAAGGGAATCAAGGTCATTCCCTCCAGTGCTCAGCCACACCTGATGTGACATGTGGCATCGATGAGGATACTGAGGAGAGACAGTGGGATGTCGGAGGTAGGGTCTCCTGACATCTGTGTGTCACCACTTCCCGCTCTGACCATCAGTCCCTCTGTCCTGAGATGATCTCAGTGTAGTGGACACTGTCCTTTACCCTCCGGCATTTCTGTTTCTCTCAAGTACCTGGACATCACTCAGACGTCTGATGACTTATTGTTTCCTATTGACTTTTTCTGTCTATCGTAAGTATTTTTGAAGACAATGTTATTACTATCAATAATGGTAGTTTCATAAATAGAAGGTAGCCCCCCAAATACACACAATTAAAAAGAAACAAAATGACAAAATCTACTCTCAGCCTGAGACTGCCTTCTCTGTGAATAGAGAGATTTGTTTGGGAATTACTACAGAGACTTTTTCTTTGCTGAGATCAGGACTGAAAGAGAATTGAAAAGGCACTTCCCTGCTTCCAGTGATGTGTTGTCATTTAATGCCAATAATAATAATAGTAATTTGTTAGGCTTCTGTTGTGTCAGCTTGTGCACAGGTTTCTTTAAATTTCCTTAAAGAGAAAACTGATATTTGATGATGCTGTCAACTAACATTTAGTGAATTTTGTGCCAGCCAGTAACACTAACATATTTTGCATGCATTATTTCATCTGTCCTCACATGCCCCTCACACGTCTTAGAGGTTTTATGATGTCCATTTCACAGCCAAGGAAACAGAGTCCGAAACCACTGAGCAGGTGACTACGAGTCACAAATGGGAGTGGCTTCACACCCCAGCAACTGGCCTCTGCTCCTCCCTCCTTGCTGGGTGGCATACTCACATGGCTTGGCTCCTGGACAGGGTCATCCAACTTTCTCTGAGGTGACCAGACCATCTTTCTTGTTGGGTACTCTGAAACCTGGCTGTGTCTACACATCGCCTGAGAGCTGAAGGGGGCCTTCGGCCTCTTACAGATACTCTTCATTATGGCTCCAGGTTCAGCCAGTGAAATACCAGCCACTGCTGGGTGCCAGAGGGAATGGCTCCTAGGGATGCTCTAGCAAGTCCTTAAGTGTGGTCAGGCTCTGCTGAGGGGAGGTAGGATGTTCCGGGGAACTAATGACTCCAACTATAGAATTCTGTGGACTCAGCATAAGAAGGAACGTTGCTGACCATCAAATCCACCTCCATACCCAAAGCCAAAATT
This sequence comes from Solenodon paradoxus, assembly GCA_004363575.1. NCBI lineage: Eukaryota > Metazoa > Chordata > Mammalia > Eulipotyphla > Solenodontidae > Solenodon > Solenodon paradoxus. Next base: position 108,704 of record RJWH01002883.1, read on the forward strand.
CATTTTTCAACTGGTTGGATAAGGAAGGAGATTTACCTATCTCCCGAGATGATCAATTAGCATGTGAATAGTGTAGTGTGTGTGTATGTGTAACTTACACATTTATAATATCAGACAGATGCAGGTATTGGAGCCAACAAGAAAAAGAACTGGTGCTTTGCTGAAGCCATAAGATGGATGTAATATATGAAGGGGAGACCTCACAGAACCCCTGATTTAAGTACAGTTTGAATGATTAGCCCGTCACTTCTACCCTACTGATTCTAGCCCAGCCTTGTGAGATGACCCACCCAACTCTGCATAACCATTGACAGTATTATTCTTCCCTTCCTTCTCAGTTCTTCAGTTCTTATCAGTGGAATAGTAGACTTCACTTGTAACCACTTGAGGAATTAAAAAATATATATATGAGAAGAAAGCAGTGACGTGTGTGTGTGTGTGTGTGTGTGTGTGTCTATATGTGCCTGGGAGGTGAGTCTTGGGGAAACACCCTGAAGAAAATTTCCTATGAGAATATTAGATTCTTGAGATTGGTGTGTGATTTTTTTTCCCCAAGATTTTAAAAAAATGTCAAAATTTGTGCACACAAGTGAAGAATATGATTCTACCAATAAAGTGCAGCAAACTATAATGGAAACATTTTAATGGCCGACTTCCCCTGCTGACCCTGAGTGAATCCGGTGTACTTAACGAGGTGTGATGTAGATGCAGCGCGCCTGCAAGACTGGCTGGCTGACTCACGTCAGCCCCTCTGCGCTCAAACTCACATTTGTGTCTGAAATACACAAGTCACTGCCCATTGCCAGCCAGCGGCTCGTGAACATAAATGAGACCTCAAAGTCAGTTTCCTTTCATTGTTTGCTAACCTACTGGTTCAAAAGCTTTTGGGGGACACTAACCTGCCAACCACCTGCTAATCAGTGGGCAAGAAAACATGTCTCGCTCTTGTTTCTGGCCCAGGCTGGGTTAGAAGATAGACAGCTTGAATGTGTACCCATTGTATCTTCAGAGTAAGTGTCTAAGACGAGGTGAATAACAAAACAGCATTTTGTTCCTTAACTTAATTTTACGCTGCACAAGGAAAGCCCCACTTAATTTTGAGAAACCTTGTTCTGTTTCTTTCTGAGCAGAATGGCCCCAGAGAGAATCTTCTTCTCATACATCATAAATCAGTCACTTTACTAGGGACAGTGCAGTGGGCTTTTCTAACACTAAGAAGACAGTAGCAGGCAGTGCTGTTTTCTAGCACACTGCAGTGACTGCAGCGTGTGTGTGCGTGTGCGTGCGTGCGTGCATGTGTGCAAATACGTCTCTGACTTTGTGAATATGGAGATGTGCAAACTGGCTGATTTCTTGATTGAGCAGAAGTTGCCCTGATTTGATAAGATGTTAGAGAAACTGGCTCTGGCCTCGAGTCATGCTCAGAGGTCTGTGCTGTTCTTGGTGTTTGGGGTTCTTCATCCGAGACCCTGCCTCTCTCTGGATAATTTAGTAGCCTGGAAAAGTGATGTGGTCCTTAAAAAAATCATTAGATTACTTCCCTAAAAGAATGCTCCAATTAATATATTCATTTCATCCCCACCCTCGGCCCCAGCTTGCCTCAGCCGCCTGAGCCACAGAGGAGGACGCTCATGTACAGCTGTTGGAGGAAATGCTGTAGACTCCAGCCCACTGTGTCCAGACCCTAACTACTGTACAGTGGTGTTGTGAGTGAGGGAAAATACCACTCAGTATTTTTATCGGGCCATCTCCTAGTTAGGAAATAAACAAAATCATAGTACCTGCCATTGAGAATTGTTATAAGATTAAATTCCACATTGTAGAAAAGTACTTAACCTGGGACCTGGCTCATTGCATGCTCACCCTAAGTGTCAGCAATCACTTTGGCCTGTTTGAATTAAGTTGTGTCTATATACAGCGTGCTCCTGGGGGTGTGGAAGAGCTGAAAGCCTTAGCTTCATGCGTACGTGCCTATAATCATGCCCTTAAATCCTCAACGATATTAAATGTATCACTTGGCAACTGAAGTATTTGGGAAATATCGATCATGCTCTTTCCAACTCAGGACTTGCACAAACACATGGATTTAGTGTCAGTCAGTCAGGAAGTGCCTGTTGGTCATCCCGTCTTTTTAATAGCCAATTATTTGCAGGATGCTAGTCTATTTTACTGATTTTGACTATTTTAGTTAGACAACAAACCAAACAACCTGATGATGCTTTTATCAAGGCTGACTACTCTGAACCAAGCGTTACAAGCATTACAGTTCTAAAAAAAAAAGTTGCAACTTAAACCTGTCATTTAACATCAAGTAGATTAAAAAAGCAATGGATTTTCAATGCCTTAAATGTTTTAATCCAGTTTTATGGTGGTTCTCTGTTTAATTACTATTGTCCATCCATTTCTCCAATAAGCCAACCTCTGTCAAGAGTTAGCCATATGTTGACTCAGACCAGCTAAAATGAGTGTAACTGTGATTTTGTCCTGAAAGAGCTCAAAGCTTCTTTAGACATAACAGCGGACAAGACACACAGCCATGTTGTAGCCATGGGAGAAATCAAGAAATGATATGGTAAAATAAGGGAATTCGGAAGCTAGACCTCACCAGGGAGTGAGTCCCATCAGAGTTCTTCAGTGAAGGGAAGAGAGTGCCGAGGAGGGAAAGTGTGTGCAGAGAGGACAGTGGACCTTACCTGGGCAGGTGAGGGGGCAGGTGAAGCTGGGAACAGACCCAGGAGAGATGCATAAACAATGTTAAACAGTGTGACCATCTCCTGACCTGATAGGAAACCATTTCGAGTTTTAATATGGTCAGCTCTTTAATCTAAAAATTGCCATCCTTCAAGTGGCTTCCATCAAGATTGAGTTTCTGTTTTGCCATGTGCGCTACTGTCAAACGCTGAGACGTTAGATCATTTATAAGTGGGACAAATAAGCACAATAAAATCAATTACAGAAGAAGAGATGAAAGTGCTCTGGTTGTGTGTGTGTGTGTGTGTGTGTGTGTATGTACGTGCGCTTTGTCCACCACACTCATTCTTTCGAAAGCTTTACCAGTTGAGCATAAGGACCACCATCCCCACGCCCAAAAATGTTGGGCTGGGAGCATATTAGAGCAAAATTAAAATATAATCTCTTGGTTACCTTTTGTTTCCCATCTATGGGTCCTCAGGTTCTATAACAACATAAATAGACTCAATGTATATTTGTGATTTTTACAGCGAATGTGCTTAGATTATTTCCCTTTACTCTGATATTTATTCCTTTTTTTTTTTTCCATAGAGAAATCATCCTGGCAAAGTGGGAAGGGCAGAGCATTCAGAGCAAGGAAAATCTAGATTTGAATTCCCATTCCACTGCTAATTAGCTTTGTTATCTTGGGCCAGTTATTTAACTTCTCTGAGGTTTAATTCCCTTCTCTTTCAGGAGGTAAGGCTGGAATAAAACAAGCCCCTCCCAGTGCTGTTGCAAAGAGTAATTCAAAGAAAAACGCACCTAGAAACACCAAGACAATATATATTAAGGCATTGTATGAAGCGGCAAACAAAATTGGAGCTTCCAGTATTGCAATTGTTAATATGCTGAAGGAGAGAAAGTGAAACTACATCATTTGGGTCGAGAAATAGGGAAAAATGTAGAGTAGCGGGAGGTTTGCTCATATGCTAGATGACTGTTTGTTTATTCATTTCCCAAAGATATTACAAAGGCTGTGAATATTTATTTAGTTCTGCTCCCAATAGCCCTTCTAATAGGGAATTATTTGGGTACAACGAAAGACATTTGTAAATGCGGCTGATAAGACTGGCATTGGACAAGGAGTGTTTTGTTGGACACAAGAATTCTATTGTCCCCGGCTTCAGTTGTCAAGTGCCCGGGGAACCCAGAATTTATGGTGGCTGCACAATGGGCCTTTCAGGCCCCAGCGAAAGAGCTGTGAGATCCCGCTCCCCGGCTTTTCAGGGCTTCTAATCTTTTTATCGGGTCCGGACAATGCCGGATTCAGCTGCTGCCTGAGCCTGCTGACTGTCCATTGGCCATCAGGTATTGTGCGGTAATTACCATGGTGACAATGGACTCTCTCTGCGCTCGTCCATCGGCGCTTTGGAAAACGGCGAAGGTTGTCACTCTGTATTTAGGTGCCTCTAAAGGCATGGCTTACTTAGAAAGACGACTAAAGAGAAATGAAGGTAATCGTGTTAAGAGTTTGATTTAAAGAGCCACTGTGTCAAATCCATTTGGAGCCCAGGGTCTCTTTATGGGTATTTTCTTGTAACTACAGTCAGACGTTGGGCGTCACCCCTGTATGGGCTGTGGGCTGCCGGCTCTGAACTTCTGCAGGGAGGCCTGTGCCCTGCGCAGCTGGGTCCAAGTGGGAGCAGAGGAATGAGCGGAATTCAGAAACTCTGAGGGATCCTCAAACTCAGTTAAACTTAGTTTCCTCAACTGCAAAAAGAATGGTGTGCAAAATGCTTATAGATTATTATCAGTTGTGTGATGCTAACGTATGCAAATGTATTCATTGTAATTTTCTATGAAAGCTAGTACATCTACCACAGGGCTTTGAGAATCGCAACTATACAATAAAAAGGTAAAACTAATTTTTTGATGATCATGCACAATAGAAAAAAAAATCTATGTTTTGATAATGATGGCTACTGATTACTGACTTCCTACACTGAATGAAAGATCGCATTTGTTTTCACTAGTCTTCACAATAATCATAAAAATAGTTATTTTTAGCCCCTATCTGATAGTGAGAAGCAGAGGTACAGAAAACTTTCTCATGCCCAAGATTGGAAGAGGCGAGGCGAGGCCTGCGTTTTAAGTTCTGTTCCCCCACATTTGATAGCTGACTGCTTCCTCTATTAAAAAAAAATCAAAATCTACAAATTTATCTTATAAAATATGCTGCTCCATATGGTTTTGAAACTTTGGCCATAACAGGAAAGAAAAACACCCATCGGCGATTATTACTTGCATTTATCCATCCCTTCCATGATGTCAGGAACATGTGACGTCCACCAGAGGAAGCAGCCCCATCTGGAAGGGTCTGCTGCCCAGTGAGACAGCCCTCCCCTGCCCGCAGAGCCAGAAAAACAGCAGCATCAGTGAAACAGCTTGGTATTTCTAGACTAACAGAGGAGGATATAGCCATTGACTGACTTCTTTGTCCAAAAAACTTTAAAAATCTGTGATTTCATGAAAATATGTTTATATATGCTTAAATTCATATTCTATATGAAAACACTTAATCATAGTTTAGTATAGTCAGCTCTGTACCAAAATATCTCAAGCCCCCTATTGTGTTTTCAGACCCAGATGTAGACATTTTCTAGTCGTGTACCAGAGCATGGGCTTGATTTGGAGGAGGTGTTGTGGGTTCCTAAACCTGGCAGGAGAGCAGTGGACTTGAAGATCATCTGTCCCCCACTCTGCTTCCTTGCTCTAAGCACTTGGGCATGTACTCCTTGGCCTCGATTTCTTCATCTGTAAAATGGAACCATTACTGCCTCCTTGGGATGCCCTTCTCCTGTGCTTCCTGCAATGACACCTCTGTCCCTTGGAACCTATCACTCTACTGTTATTCCTAGACCAGCGATGCGCACCCAGGAGGCGGCCTGGAGATCCCAAAGCATATGATTTGGGTCAAGTAGGCTAGTGACTGATCTAATCTAAATCACATATACTGCTTCCCTTACCTCCTCCCCCGCCAGCACTACGCTTTGTTGTTGATGGTGACCCTGGCACACACCTGACCTGGCTGAGCCCATAGTCTAGCAGAGGACCCATTCAGGGAGATGTGTAAGCCAAGGGAGAGATTTGGAGCAGGGATCCCAGGAGAGGGCTAGCAGCCTGACTAGTTTCCAAGGAAGACTGTGGCTCTGCATGTACCGAGCTGTCTGTGATCAGGGCACCACAAATGAGAGTTGCTGTATTCACACCCCCTTCCTTCCTGGGCTGTTCTTAGTTTTCCTGTGGTCACAGAGCATCTTCTCCCTCCCACTGCACACCGTTGGCTTTGTGGTGTTCTTTATCCTGAATTCTCAATTGCTCTGAAATGATACATGACATGTAGTGTCTGTGCCTCTAAGGGGCTCAGGAGTGTGGGCAGTGGACCACAGCGATGGGCATGGTAGTGATGTGACACCTCCTTAAAGAGGCCCCCGCTGGGAAAGGAAGCCTCCTGAGAGTAGGTCGGGGGTGGGTGCGTCAATGCCGGGGCTGCACTTTCCCCGACCCAGAAGAGTGGACATGACTCCAGGTTTGGGGAGTCATGAGATGCAGGAAGAGAAAGGGAAATGGATATTCTGCCCAAGAACACAAATGCAGAAAGAATTTCCATGGTATGCCCACGCAGCCCTCTCAGGCCCAGTGAATTCTTTTATTATCCATCACCTCTGCTAAGAGCACGCAAACAATTTTGATGTATTATGCTTGGTTTTATTTTTCTTTTCTAAGAAACACGGTTGAGTCATTTACCAATGTTCTCATACTGTCTCTTTCTCCTGTTTGCAGTCATCAGAAGTCAGAGACAATTGGCCCATCTAGAGTTGCCTTTCTTTCACAGCTCTTAATTGCCTGTGCAGGCTTTTGGTGAAAGGAGTTTTATAGGAAACATTTTGCAGGGAGGTGAAGAATGCCAGGTAAATTGGGAGTTCAATTAGTTTTTATGGGTTTGAGATGTAACTTTTAAAGTGCGCTGGCCACAGAGATACTGCTGTGTTTTTAACCAGCTAGAGAAAGAAAACAGAAGGAGCGCAGACGATGAGGTCTGTGCCACTGGATTCCGATCCCAGCTTGGGGGTTACTGGCTGCCCACCTTGGGCACCAGTCTTACTCCTTTGTGGGGTGAGATGGGGTTCATGACACCCAGAGTGTTTCTATGTGTTTAAAATGAATTGGCCATTGTCTGTCCCATCCCTGGTTGTTGTGTTCTGATTTTCTATTGCTGAGCAACATACCACCACCCATTTTAGTGGCCTGTGATAATCTACTCCTGTTTTACAAAGGCTGAGTGGATAAACTCATCTGGTTGGTTCTTTCTTACGGTGTCTCATGCTATGTAGCTAGACCGCTGGAGTCACATGAAGGTTTGACTGGCATGAATGTCCAAGATGGTGCCTTCATGTACCGTCTGGCACCTCCCTCTGAATATCTGGAACAGCTGAGGTCACTGGACCACTCTGTGTCCAGGCAGCTTCTCTCCAGATCTCGCTAGAGCTTCCTCTCCATGTGGCGATGTTCACACTTCTGAGACGGTGGCTGACTTCTACCAGAATAAGCCTTCCCAGCGCACAAGATGGGTTACAGAATTTCTTATGACGCTTCTCCTGAAGTCCTAATGGGTCATCTGTGCTGTGTCATTGATTATCCAGGGACAGCACAGATTCCCCGGGAAGGTCCTGCACAAAGGCATGGATGTCAGGGGGTGTGGCTCATCTGGCAGCGGGCTTGCAAAGTAAGGTCCTTCTTCATTAGTTACGTGTTACACGCAAGGCCCCATGTGGCTTTTCCTTCATGACTCCACGTGCATCAGCCACTCTCTCTTTGACACCCTAGGACTGTTTCCTTGTTCTTGCTACTGTCGCCAAAGTCAATTTTAGTAGATTCGCAATTCATCTCCAGGAAGGGGATTTGCTGATGGTTGTTTTGGGAAGGCTGTGTGTGTGGAGATCTATTAGTGGAACCAAGATGAGGCAAGGGAAAGTGGATTTGGAAACAAATGAAGTATAAAAAAAACCCCAAAAGTCGAAGTAAGAAGCTGTTTAAGACTTAGTGCAAGCTGAACTGATCCTAGAAGGTGGAAGATCTAGAGATGAGGCCTTTCAAGAACTCCTTTATGCTGCTGTGTTAAGGAAGCTATACCAGCCGCCACCCTCCTTGGTTCGTTGCCTCGATGTTTAAAGAGGGCAGCTGTTCAGACTCCATCGACTTCTCTTCATTCACTGTGCAAATATACATTGAACAGCTGCTCTGGACTTGGAAATGTGTTAGACACTTGGGGAGCGAGGAAGATGAGTCAGAGCAGAATCCTGCAGACACAGCCCACACAGAAGCGGTGCCGAGCGAGGTGGGGGCGGGCGATCAGCTTGGTAAAGAATCGCTGCTGTGTCCACCCAGTGCTCTGGCCTGCTGGCATGGGGATGACATCTCCTGTCACCACCGCCTCCACTCTTGGCTGCTCTTTGCCCTTGAGCCTGTCATTCCTCACAGATTTGACAGCTCAGGACAGTGCTTGTCACTGTAGGTGGAAGTCATTGGCTGTGGACTCAGATGGAATATGGGTTCTATCAGGAACTGGCTCTACGACTTCATCTCTGCCCCCCTTCCCTCCCATGTGTTGTGAGTGCTAGAGCACATGTGTGTAAGGTGCACAGCATGCTGCAGGAATGGGTGACTGACTGCTTTTACCTTTGTTATCAGCCTACCCAATGCACAGATAGTTCTTCACACTCTAATTCCATGGCACCTGCTTCTCAGTTTTCACACAATTATGATCATTTGCGTACCTCGCTCTCTCCACACCTGGACTGTTACCCTGTAAGGGAGAAGTCTGTCTTCGCACTGTGTATTACTGCTGTCTAGCAGTGTGCCACTTTATTGATTTTGTCACCTGCAGGTTACTCATGATCCTTTCACTTTTTGCAGACGTCGCTGTCTCTTTGGCTCACTGGACCCGGGACACTCATTCCTATTGTCCTTTGTTGAGTGACCAAGCTGATGGGTGGAGTGTGTTACAGAAATTGGCAGCAAGTGTCCAATGGGTGAGGAAGGTAAGATGGACCCACGTCACTGAACGATTCAAATGTTACTCTCTATGGGGAGATGGCAAGTATGTCTACCAGCTCCATCTCTTCTACCTGTCTTGATCTGAAACTTCACCTTCCAAAGTAGAAGGTGAGAGGGAGGAAAGGCCTGCTTTTCTGGGATCTGTGGAATGTGGTTATTTGCTTTTGTTGTTGGGTTCTCTTTATTGAACACCTATTAGGGTACAGGGGTGATTGTTTTTTTTTGTTTGTTTTGTTTTGTTTTTTCGCTTTTTATTCTATAGAAGACCCAGAGGTTAAAAGAAGTAACTAAAACAGATTAGATTCTTTATCAAGGACTTGGTTAAACAAGAGTAACACCACGCCCATGTTGCTTTGTTCCTCCTTTTCTTCTTTTGAAAAGAAATCTAGGCACACTCTGGTGGCTTAGCAGTTAAGTCTCCTGGGGCCTGGATGAACAACCAAAATGAAGAGCTAAATAAAAATAATTAAAATACTTCTTCCCTTCTCTTCCAACCTGCCTGCCTATTTACCTTCATTTCTGTCTGCACCTTTCCTTAAACAAAAAAAGAAAGTAAAAGAAATGTATAAATGTCCAAAAGGTGGCTTATGTGACATAAAAAAAAGAGATAGCTGGGATTCTGAATCTTTTAGACTTCTAAGACGGAAGCAGTAGATTATAAATCAGAAATCGCGCTGATTTCAGCTGCCAGATCTAGCTCTGCCATTTGTGGTCTGCCTGCCTCTGGGTTAAGAGCTCTTCACTGGGCCGCAGTGTGGTTGGACGAGGGCTTTCAATAGTTCTCAGGTTTTAGGATTGTGTGAATCCCCTTCTGTCCCTTATCCACTTCATGGTAACTAGAACTATTTTTATAGGGTGTCCAAACATCTAAATTGAAATTTAAGTGTTCATTCTTCTAGCATGCTTCCCACCCTGTAGGGTTCTGTACCTCTCCATCCAAATGTCTATGACTTATCGTCACGTGGACATCCAGCAAGTGCCTGACATGCAGAGGCCAAACACATGATACAATTTCTTTTCTGAACCTTTTACTCTGTGCCATGTTTCAGTAACAGCATCAAAATTCACCCAGACTAGAAATGCGGGAGAGATCCCTACCCGTCTCTCTCCCTTGCCTCCTAGAGCAATTGATTCTTACACTGATTCTACTCTCATTATCTCTGAATTATTTTTATGTCTCTCTTTCCCCACTGCCACCATCCAAATGCAAGTCAAGGCCTCTTTTTCCCAGGTGACTGCAATTACCACCTAACAGGGCTTTGTGCCTGAAGGACCACTTCCCCTGCCTCAGCTCCAACATGCTCTGTCTTCTTCATGGCTCCTGAGCGTTGTCCCTGTGTCCAGATGTGGTGCTACTCCCCCACTTAACCCCTGGCAGCGAGAGATCTGTGCATCTCAACATGCTTCTAGGGTCCTTAATGTCCAGGCCACTGTTTTACTGTCAGACTCTTGGCCAGTCTCTCTCCACACCCAGCCCTCACTATACACTTCCACCCTCACATCTACCATGTGACTGTTACTTCTCCAAAGCCCCATAATCTCTCCTTCCTTCCAACCTAGCTCTTATTCATTTTCTATCTTAGTTAGACCTTATTCACTTTAAGGAGCTCCTTCTTATCCCCAGCGGTTGAGCTGTGGAAGTCTCCCAGACAGCTTCAGTAAGGGACACCATGCTCTGCAACTTCCACATTGGTGTGTAATTTTCCGTGTAGTTGTCTATCTTCCCAGTAAGACCTGGAAGTTCTGGAAGGCAGGACTCATGTGGACCACCATGCAAGCCCTGTCTCTTGTCCAAAGTAGGCTCTCAATAAGTATTTTTTGAATATATTTATAGAGACTTGAAGTATATTTTTAACAGAAGGTGAGTAAGGAGGGCTAATGTTAGCAGAGAGCAAAGTCAGACTAATGACAGTTAACAGGTATTGAATGCGTAGTATGTGTCAGGAACATGAGGTCTTTAACGCTATCAACATTTCCCTCAGTGCTTACAAAACCCTAATAGGGTGGTACTTCTAAGACATAAGTGAAAAAACAAAAACAAAAAAATAACTGAATCTTGGAGCAGATACATATCTTGCCTCTCGGCCCATATTGCTATGATTTTTATCCTTGGGATTTTATCCTTGAAGTCTGACTTTAGTCAGAGCTTCTATATCTTTTATCCCTCCCCTTTTTCTTTTTCTTTCCTTCTGAATGAATCTGCTACATTATGGACCAAAAACATTTCTTCCACATAAGGCCAGAGGCATTTTCTGCAGCTCACACCAGCAATAGTTATACAGGTCAGAATGCCCTGTGACAGGGACCTGTAAACTTGAGTGATTTTTCCAGGTGTTTTATACTCATGTTTTAATGTGAGGAAAACTTCAATTTGGGGAGCCCCATCTCATTCTCCCATGCTCGGGTTAATGTTTGTCATGGGAATAAACCAAGGAATGAACACCCTTTGAACAGAAACAGGGCTACACTTCCCTGCAAATAAAGGAATGTGATTTGGAAATTTTATGACCGACCCTTCCACATATGCCTATTTTTCCCTCTTTTGCTCTGAAACCTGGCGCAGCAGACAAAACGTATCACTTCTGTGGAAATGTCTGTGAATGAGATCATCTCATTTCTGCCAAGCCAAATGGGTCTCTTCATTTCATCGGCCCTTTGAATTCTTCATTAGGACATGCATCTGACATTTCCCATTTCTCTAGATAATAGGGACAATTAGAATGAGGTACCAATGACACAGAGTCAGAAGTTAAATAGAAAGTACTTGAATTAATTCCTCTTCTAGGAAACCTGCTCGATTCTTTTTCCATTTAGAAATTAAGGGTAGCCTAATTGGAAGAGGTCTGCATAGCTTTTATTTCAAGGAGAAAAAAGTAAACGAATGCCTATAGCACCTTAAAAGAGAAAAGCAAACAAACAAACAGAAAAGAAAAACAAGCACAGCACAGTGAAGAAGTCTTGCTTTTTCAGGAGGAGATTCTTGTTTTACAGAGAGGAATTGGGTAACTAGAGGGAGAAAAGTACTTGTTCATGTGTGTACTGTAAGGTTTTGGTAAACGAAGCTACGACTTTAGCCCAGAGTCAGATTCCACCTCCCCACTCCGCTCATGATGCCAGAGTGTCCTGAATGGGTACCGATGACGCACCATGTCCACGGGTGTCGTGTATGTCCCTGACCTCAAGGGCTGTACAGGCTTACAGCGCTGAATGAGACCCTCAAGCTCTGAGTGGGAAGGAGACAGAGAAGGGGCGTGGGGAGAGAGTGAGCCTCTGACAAATGCTGCTGAAGCGATTTGGCTCAAGGGACCCACTCTGGCTGATTTCAGGGAAATTCACGTGCATTCTTTCCTCCGCATCTGTCTTGGTTAGGTGCCTCCTTGGAGCAGGGGAGGAATTACTGGGTAACTCCAGAGTAGGCCTTGTCAGCCAGCTACCTCACTGGCCTCTTAGTAGTAGGGCACTGGGGCACAGACATGAATGTTTTGAGGTGAAAGTATTTGCCTTTGTGCTCATGGCAGTGTCCACACACTGCAACCCTCCTGGGTGGTAATCAGCAGGGGCTGTGGGTCACAAGTTACCCAATCTGCATAAAAATCAATCCCCAAATGCCTCTGGGGGTCTGCTCACCTGTGCTGGCATATCCACCAGGTTCTGCTTTGTCCCTGACAGTTTGAAATGCTGGCAGCCTGCCTCCATCCCCTCGTGCCTGCTGGGTCTGTCTGAATGCACATTTCCTATTTCGGGATGTAGGCCACTGTGGAGAAAGAGGCCAAGGATTTGTCTCTAGCTGATGTCACTAGAATTCTAAGCAGACACTCAATTCACTCGCTGACTACTTTGCAGATCTTCAGTGTGTAAACATGACAGTCACCCGCAACCAACGGAGAATTACAGGATGCTCTCACATGCCAGGCAAAGGTCCCACCTTTGTCCACATTAATCCTAAAGGAAAAACTTCAACCAAAATTGTGGTTCTTTCTTCTCGGTTTATTGAACTAATGATGACTCCTTCTTATAAAAACTGATATTGAAAGAGCATGCCCATGTGGCAGGCATTATGCTATGAGCTTTGCATTTATTATCTTGTTTGATGTCACCAAAACTTTGACTGGTATGTGGAGATGTCATGGTTCTTTTATAGATGAGAACACTGAGGCTCGGAGAGGTTAATAAACTTGCCGTGGGCCACCTGATTAACAGTGAGCAAAAGTCCGGATCTCCATTCCTAATTACGGTCTCTTCCAACTCTTTTGTGTCTGGCTTTTCAGTCATAACCAGGTCGGAGAGCAATTATATTACAGTTCTTTTGGTCTGGCCATGTCCTAGATCTCTGCTAGAGTTATAAAAGAAGCCTTGCTATTTCTGGCTAATGCAGCAGTATGCAGCTGAATGTATACACTGAATGAGAAATAATCCATGCGGAGAGGGAAAAAGAGCCCAGGATATGTTCACCCATCAACTCTCTCTTGAGGGCCATTGCTAGTTTAGACCTTGGACAGGGTATTTGAGACACAACAATGAACCAAGTGCACGTGTGTCTCTACAATGAAGTCAAAGTCAGGCTTTTCAAGAACCCCCTTCCTATGATGGAGCTATCTGGGCAGACAAATAACCAGGGAACAGTGTCTTCTAGACAGACCTGGAGCTCTGTAGGAACACAGAGGGTTGACTCGGAGAGAAAAAACCAGGGAAGCTGCTGTGAGGAGATGAGTTTTGGTCTAGACTTGAAGTATGAATAGGAATTTACCTGCCGCTCAGGAAAGACCGTCCATACGAAGAACACAGTATAGAAGTCCTTGAGCTGACATTTGTCATGATTAGGTGATTTGTTTTCATTTTTTTTCACTTATTTTTAATTAGATAGGACAGTTAAATAGATGAAGATGGCTTGAAATTCAAAAAGCAAAAGAAGGCCTATAAAGAATCAAGTCTGCTGATCACACAGAAAATCGAATCCTGCTCTCTCGTCCCTCAGTTTCCTTCTCTGGAGGGCACTATTGTTTTCCATTCTCTCTGTTACTGAGAAGCTTTCTGGTCCATGAAAATCACACATGCCCACATAGCTACTTCCTCCACATTTGTATATGTAGATGGTATCCAACTAAAAATACTGTCAGACACTTGATTTTATAACGAAAACCTTAAATTTTTCCCCTTCTTTTGCTTTTCTTCTTGGATTTTTCTACTTTTTTTTTTTTAATTTAAAAATAGTTCAGACTTACAGAAAAGTTCCAAAAAAAGTACAATGAATCCCTACAAACCCTTCAACTAGTTGCTGATTTTTTTCCTTTTTTTTTTTTAAAGTCATCTTTCTCTGTTCTAAGCAACGACTGCAGGGATTTTATCCCCCAGTGGACACGCAGAGTGGGTATCAGTTACTCAGAGGGCTGGGGGAGCTTCCTCTCCCAGCACTTTAGTGCGATCAACCAGGTGCACTTGAAACTGGGAAGAAGCTCCTGTCAGTGTCAGTTTCCCGGAGATGCTCTAAGCAGCACATCTGCCCCCAGGGTGGAGATGGCAGGGAGGCCCCTCTTCCGGCCACTTGATATCCGACTTTGGGACAGGGTCGTGCCCCGTTTCATCCAGCACTCACTCAGCAACAGGTGAGCATCTCACCAGGTGAGCAGGATCCCTGACCTTGCCTTCTGGGCCCAGCGGGCCAGGGTGGGAACAGACCAGGCAGTTGAAATCTGATCACTTCATTTTCGACAAGCGGCCATTTGGATAGTGTTACTTCTGTTCTGCTTGCCAGAGTCCACTGGGCACCTCAAAGGCTGGTGTAGGATTCCTTCCTTTCAGAGATCAAAGCCTCCGGGCACTACTCAAGTCATCTGTGCACTTCCTCTGTGATTTACACGGCAAGGGAGAGTTCGTCCTCCACGTGAGCGGGACTTGGAGTGCTCTGACCGGCAGGAAGTCGCCCAAGACAGTGTGGTGTAGTTTTGCAGCCAAGTGCGCTGGACCCGGGAGGATTGTTTTCAGGTATTCATTCACTCACACATCAAATACTTCCTGAGAGGCTCCACGACACTCTTTCATGCTTTGTGCCAAGACATGTGCATGCTCTTTGTAGGCTGGGTGCTCGAGGTCTATGAAGTGATCGACATATAGACAGACACTTCCCGGGGGAAGACAGTAGGTGAATCTGAGAATCGTGGGTGGAAACCCCAAAGCATGGCTTCCTTGACTGTTCACTTACATTCATTCACACATTCATGCATATTTATGAGCTGTTTACTCTGTACTAAAGCCAGAGTGTACCTGTAAACAAAACTCCAGCAGGTCCCCTTCTCATGGAACTCATATGCCAGTGAGGGAGCAACCTTTGACTGGTTCCCTGACACTGAGTCTCTCAGGAAGGTTCCATTGCTTCCAGAATGTTCCAGGACAAAATCAGGCCCATCAGTCCTTCCTGGTCCTATGTGATTCCTAAGCCATGAAATCATCATTTCCTCCGCAGCCCTCTAACCCAAATCACCTGGTGCCCTGTGGGGACTCCCCGCTCAGGGCAGTTTTTGAGAGCAGAGAAGGTAAGGTAACAGTCATGCTACAAAGTGGCACCCATGAACTGTGTGTGTCACAGATCTAGAAGGGTGCAGCCGGACACCTGGAAGATGCCTCCCTTTGGAAGCTTTAGAAAAATTATGGTGGGGCCACTGAGTTCATCTTTTCAAGAGGCTCTGAATTTTAGAATCTAAGTACCATTTAAAATGCTGTTGGTTGCTATAGCAACAGCTCTTAGGGCCTATCTTTCTTTCTTTTTTTTGGAAGAAAACGAATTTTTTTAAATTCGGCTGCCTACCTGCAAGGGCTAGTAAGAAGGAACCTCTCTAACTGAATGTCTAACAAGTTTCTGAAGTAGCGTGTTTCCATCCATAACAGAGCCTATTTCAGACTTCTCAACAGTCCTCAGAATTTCCACTTGAAAAATGGACCCAGGAGGACTGTTATTTATTGCCCCTAAACTGTTTACATCATGCTTTGGGCAAAGAATGAAAACAGCCTCTGTGGCTTAAGTTTGATCTGGGCCCCGTGGTGGCAGCTGTTGTTCACAGGGGAACCATCGGGAGCTAGTGTTCCGGGCACTGAGAGCAGGTCCAAGCTCATGGTGCTCAGGGTGCTGAGAGCAGGTCCAGGTCCATGGTGCTCAGGGTGCTGGTGCTCAGGGTGCTGGTGCTTGGGGTGCTGAGAGCAGGTCCAAGTCCATGTCCACTTGCAGTCCTTCTCCACCCAGCACCTCAAATCAAAACTGTATCATGTTCAAGTTGCTTCAATTTAAAACCCAAGTTTCAGAAGCTTGAGTCCCATTGCAGGATACGTTGCGGGGTCTTCGCCTGGCTTCTGAGATAGAGGTGCTCCTACCCCATCTCCTGTGACCTCCCAGAGCCCCCATCCACCCTCCCATTTACTCCCCATCCACATCGTAGTGCTGGAGTCCTGAACACATGGCGAGGGTTCACGTCCCATTCTCCTGCACAGATTTTCCTTCTTTGCCTCCAGGTGTCTGGGTACTCAGAGAAGAACCTCTCCTCCAGGTGGGTCTCCCTACCCCTGGGACAGAGAGTTTGTCTCTTCTTGCCCCTGAGCATCTCTGAGGACTCCCCAGGAGCTCTGGGCACCTTTGCCTTCATGAGCTTCCTTTTCCATAACACAAAACCAAAACCAAAACCAACAAAATATCCACCATAGTTATGCCTGTTTTGCTATAAAAAATGAATATAATCATCTATCCTTAAAGGTGCATTTTTCTTTTGATTTTAAAGAAGTGAAGACATTACTGTGAGCCTCTAAATATCTTGTGGACTCCAGCCCTGTGCCAATGCAGAAATTAGCACTGATGTTCCCTGTGACCTCAGTGCCATGTATTTGTGTATAAGATGGCCAGATTCTCGAGGGAGGCATTGGGAGAGTTGATGCTGTGTCTTTCTCATGGTGTGTGGGGTACAGGTATAGGTCTGGTGGACAGACTTTATGGAAGAGAGACATGGTTGCCATGTCTGCTGACAGCTTGGGCAGGCACTCTCAGTTAAGCCAGCACTTACTGTTCCAAGTTCATTTTCAAAAGAGACCACATCTTTCTTTCTCACTATCTGCACAGTCCTTTCAAGTTCACACAGAGCTTCCTTGTGCATTATCTACTTTGATCCCTTGAGGTGGGCGTTATCCCTCACTTTCCACGGAAGAATAAAATGAGGCTCCGAGAGATTAAGCAGAGTCTAAAAAGCGAGTTGTCTTCTGCCCAGGGTCATATCATTCGTGGCAGAATGTTTACCCTTGTACTGTTTTCCCCCAAAGACCAAGGTCAATATATCAAACCTCTGACCTATAAACCCAAATTAAGACAAGGGTTGTTTCATTTTCTTCTAGCTTTCTGGGAAATACCAAGACCTGTAGGAAACAGAAGATTCCCAGGTAGGTTGAATGACTTTTCCACTGAAAACTGCTGGACACCACCCAGTTCCCACCTTACGAAGGACTGTGGGTCCCAGCCCCTTGAAATGTCTTGGCAAGTGGCCTCCAGCTCTCAACCTCTTCCAGGTTCACCTTGACTGGCGCTTGTCATTCCAGCAAGGTCATGCTGAGTCATGCCTTCCTGGGGCAGCCCATATCCAGTGGCTGGTCAATCAAGGTGTGGCTATCTCGGTTCTACTTGGGATCATTGTAAAGAGCTATCCTTGAACCAGAGGACCATGCAGGGTCGTCTGAGGCTTTTGTTAAAAAGCCCATCTCCTCTCACCTCCTCTTGTTCACTCCTGCTTCTCTTCTCTTCCATGTTTGTTGCTCTCCAAGGCACCTTCCTAATAAACATCCCCAGAGTTGGCTTCACAGCAAACCCAGCCTGCCACAAACTCTACTGTATATTCTGCAACAAGCCTTTTGTCTCTGCATGGATACACCAGAGTCATTTGTTCCTTCATTATTTTCAGTGAATGTGTATTCAGCGGATGGTTGACACTGTGCTACATACCAAGATACCAAGAGGAACAGGCAGCAAAGGACCTCTGGTCACATGGAACCTAAATTCCTTGTACTCTGAACTCAAATTGTGCTTCTACTAGGGCATTCTCGCTGCTCCTGCCCTTCAGTAGAGGGCAAGTATAGTCTCTCACTGAACCCTGCTGATGGAAGAAGACATGCTGCTTCCAAGACTGAATGGCCTTCTCCTTCTCCATCACTGGATCCTCTGTTCACTTTGTGTGCCCCTGATGGAGGCCCAGAGTAGTCTTAGGAGGGCCTGGGCTAGAACTGGGGCTGAAAGGGCTGCCCGGGATTGAGAGGAAGGACTGCGGTGCAGATGAGAAGGCCCAGGGGAGTCAAGGTCAGGATTGGAAGTCGAATTGAAAAGATCAGATAGAGGGGATACAGGCCTAGATTTCGTTTGCAGAGGCTGAAGTAAGGGATTTTGGAGAGTAAAAGGTGGGTTTCCTTGTAATTGCCTGCAGTCCTTATTTCAAACGATTTAATGGCATCTCATTTTACTCAGAATAAAACCGAGATCCTAACTGTGCTGCCAGTGCCTTCCCTGCGTGGCCTCCGCACCTGTCTGCCCTCACTCAGGCCACTCAGACACACCAGCTCGTGTCCCACGCGGGCTTTGC
Source organism: Solenodon paradoxus (assembly GCA_004363575.1). NCBI lineage: Eukaryota > Metazoa > Chordata > Mammalia > Eulipotyphla > Solenodontidae > Solenodon > Solenodon paradoxus. The sequence goes on from RJWH01002883.1 coordinate 127,093, forward strand.
CCCATTTAGCCGCAAGGCTTGGCACTTTCTGTTTTTTCTGTCTCACTCTGCTCAAGTTCCTGACTTTGTTTCCTCATTTAGGGCCCAGTATAAATGTTCCCTCTTAGGGGGCCTTTCCTGACTTCACAATGCCTTAAAGCCACACCTGCCATCTACTGCGCCTTGATTTGACATGTCACCATTCTCTCTAACCCTTCACAGCAGTCATCTCCACTTGTGACTCTCGTGTGCATTTCCCTGACGGTCTACTTTATATTGTCTGTTCCCCCCATGAGATTCCAAGCCCCCAAGGTTCAGAGATGTGGTCTGCTTTGCCCACCCCTTAAAAGCAATGCCATACTGGTGGCAACTAGGGAGCTTTTCCAGAATCAATGACTAAGCCAGAACCTAATTCTTGAATGTTTCCTTGAAGTTCAATAGGAATATGATGGTTGGGTGCCTTTCTTAGAAAATGACATGGGGCTGAGGGCTGGTGTGTAGGCTCCTCCAGCCTGCTGCATAAAGCAGACTCTTCAGGCATCTCTCCCTCTCTCTCCCTCTCTCTCTCTCTCCTGGGCCAGCATTCAGGTTTGCATGGCATCAGTTCCCAGAGCAATCCACTCTCAGGAAGCCAACAGCTGCATAATGGCTGCCCTGTGTGAGCATCTGTGCATTAACACGGTCCTCTCAGGCTTGCCCCAGCTTTCCTGACCCATCTCCCACCAGGAGAGCACATGCATCTGTAACACTCTGGAAAACTGAGGCTGACATGTATCTTGGTACCCAAAGTGGTTTCACTCAAGCAGACATCGAGAATAATAGCCGTGCACTTAAATGCTTGAGCAGGTATCAATTGGAGGAATGTTCCAATAATCCATGTTTATAAATCCCATTAGTGTGAATTTTTGAAATTGCATTTACTACGCTTTATTCTTGACAAATGTTGTCTGTGGCCATTGAGATATTTTACTTCAATTACAGGCCTGTGTAGTAGGGAGAAGGTTTCTGAGAATAGCAAGGCGCGAGCCATTTCTGTTGTGCTTCTATCACTATTCTCATTGCTAAACTCACCTGGACAGTTCATTAAGATGAAAAATTAACAGCACATGCTTTGGGGAGAATAATCATGGAACATGACAGCTTGCGGAACATTGGCATTCAGAGGAGCAGACAGATGACAAACGTGTTGGTTTTCTGAAGAGTGGCGATTGGCCCATCAGTCAGAAGCCCTGAGTTTGCCAAATACCTGCTTGTGAGTTCAGCCCTGAGCTGAGTCCAGCGGGCTGGCAGCGGGGAAAGGACATGTAGGAAACACAGCCTTTGCCCTCCAGGAACATACTGTCTATGTGGGAGAGCTGGAGAGAGTTCCGCTGTTGATCTGGGAACTCCTGAGTGGTAGACATGAAATGCCTGACCCTTCGGTGCCCTTAACAAATTCAGGAGTAATTCTGGGTGGACTTTAGAGATCATTTCTTAGACCTTGAAGAATAGCAGGCTGTTGATTAGTAAGTAATATTCTAATGATAGTAGCTGCTAGTGGTTATGATTTTGCTTTTAGGGTTGACGAAAAGATTCTGGAATTAGGTAGTGGTGACTGATACACAACAGGCTCTCAAAAACATTCAATTGTATGCTTTTAAGAGAGTGGACTTTTGGTGAGGTGAATTTGTTCTCACAGAAGCTAAATTAAATTGTATTAACATAAGGGCTCAGTTGGATGAGAGAAAAGGGTCAGGGTGGAATAACTTTGGAAGGAAGGAAGCATGTACTCGAGCCTGATGCAAGAAGTCACAGAGCTGGTATATAAGACACATGGGCCCAGACACTACTAGTCTTTCTTGCTCCAGTACTCAGATGCTTCCCACACCTAGAAAAAATACAGACTCCAGAACGCAGTGATCACACACATGCAACAGTGATGACAGTGATTCACCTGTGCAGTGCCCTTGCCTCTTTCATCTATTCCCACAGTGTCCCTGTGAGGAAGGATCAGTATGGGTTTACACGTGGCTGCAGAAGGGGTGTGTCTTAGGAAAGAAAGGAGACCAAGCTTGCTTTTCCAGGCTGCAAGAAAGAACAGTGTTCTCATTTCCAAATATTCCAGGTGTCTCCCACCTCCACGTAGAGCTGTTTCCCTGGACTTTTATCTGCTTATTTCCCTGTGCAAGCAGAATTTCTAAACAAAAACACAGAATTGTATGAGCCACGGCCATTAGGTGTCTTGTCCAGTAAATATAAATGTAAATGGGACTTCCCGTCTGTAGAAGGACCAGATACACGTTTCTATTGTAAAAACAGGATTATAGCCACTTAAATCATTACCTCCCTTGTGGCTAATGAGAGCTTTTGATGTCATTCTCGGCTTCCTAGTATAAATACTGGGTCGGATTCTCATCCTGTTGAACAGGATGGAAATCTGACTCAGGATTTGTAAATAATGCTGCATTTCATTTATTTCCACGGGGACATTTTCTTCCCCAGCAGATAGAGGAATAACGGCACCCTGGGAAACAGCCTTTGGAGGAGGAATCAGGATGCATTAACCTAAGCAGGGAGATCAAAACAAAACTCTGTTTGCCATCTTCCACCAGAGCCCAAATCCTGCCATTCTCCACTGTTTGGCTGCGAAATAAAATGAGATCTTCACGGAGTAAAAAGGAACTGGGGTTTATGAAACAGAAGTCTTTCTCAAGCATCAGGCCCCTTTTCCCCCCATTTCATTGTTAGATTCAAAGGAGTTAAAAGAACAATACCGTTTTTAAAAATAGATGGATTCATGCTTTCTGAAATGTATTTCAGCGTAACTGCTTGTTTTCCCTCACGGGCGGGCCTGGATTTGCAGCCTGACTCCAGAGTGAGAATACCTGGGTTCTAATCTTATTTCCACCACTTGGCCAGCAAAGCGATGACTGTGCTTCTCTGTGTGTATTTGTCAAATGTGATTGACAGTGGGGTGATTACTATAATCACCCAATAATCAGTGTCTACTCCATAGCGATTTTGTGGCCATTGAAGGAAGGAGGAGCCCTAATGCACTTAAACCAATGCCTGTCACGTAGGAAGGGCTCTGTCAACAGGAGTTGTGGCGATGGCCAAGCCGTAGTCTCTACAATTCCAAACACTCAGGAACCTCCAAATGTGAGACTGTGTAGACAGGGGTTTGCAGTGATTGATGGAACGGCGGTCACAGCCAGGTTTTTAGAGCATGTGTATACATTTCTATGTTTGAGGGTTGCCTTACTCCCAGAAATGACCTGAGTGTCAGCAACTGAAGCTGGCGTCAAACAGCTCACTCGGGCTGGCTGGCACCCTCACACCGGCCCCCCATGAAGAGGAGCCCGTCTTTGCAGATGGGTGGCGCCTGTGAAAATGTCCCACAGAATACAGAAGCAGCACAGCGCACGGGCTGGAGCTGTGTCACGGAAAGGACCAGCCAGCGTGGGTTGGAATTTCCATTCTGCTTCTGTCTAACTCTGTGACTTTGAATAGAACAGTTACTTTCTCGTGCTTGTGTTCTTTCTGTTGTAGTGGGAAATAGCAACTGTTCTGACTATCTCAGAGGGTTGGAAAGCACTTGCATTTTTTTTAATCATGCAGATGTACTTGTCCTCCTCCTTCCCCAGCCCGGCGTTTGCACAGTGCGCAGGAGCATGAGCTGCAGAGCGGCCCGCTGTGCATCTTTTCTGCTTCCTTGTGAGCTGGCTACTTCAGCCAAGTCAGTGAACCCCACGAAACTTCAGCGATCTCGTCTGTTAAATGGTCGTATTCTTGATGTAACTACCACAAACTTAGAACCTCAAGACACAATTTTATTATCAGAAGTCCAAAGTGGATCCCATGAGCTAAGATTCAAGTTGATAGGTTGTGTTCCTTCTAGCGGTTCTGGGGAGGATTCCTTTGCTTGTCCTTTACTGTTTCTTGGCATCTCCTGCATTCCTTGATTCCTGACTCCACCATCTTCAGAGCCCATCACTCCATCCTCTGCTTCTCTCCTCACAGCTATGTGGTAACCTCCTGCCTCCCTCTGTATGGACCCTTGTGATTTCACTGAGGTCACCTGGTGGGTAATCCAGTAATCTGTCCATCTCAAGATCCTTCATCTAACCACATCCGCAAGGTCCCTTTTGCCATGCACATTGTCACAGTCACAGATTCTGGGGATTAGCATGTGGGCATCCTGGTGGGGGAGAAGGCATTATTCTTCCTCAAAAGATTGTTGCAATGACCAATGAGATACAAGTCATTTAAAATACCTGTCACAGTTGCAGCACATAGTCATCACTCAATACGTGTTCACTCTCCTCCGTAGGATTACAGGAAGACCTCGCTTAACGCTATCGCTAGGTTCTCGGAAACTGCGATTTTAAATAACTTTTAATGAAAATAAGTCCTTGAATAAGTCATTTCTTTCAATATGGCCTGGGATGTTTTGTTTATTTCCCCCATTTCTTTAAATGTGGACTGGGTTGGGGTTTTTTTCTCATCAGTGTCATGACAAGGTTATTCCAAACTTGTACCGAGAGTCACTTTTGCTTGCATTGCACACCTATAGAATAAAGCCTGGAATTCATCTGGCTGCCATGCCACAGCCCTGCACCCTGGCTGGAGAGTGTCCCTCTTTAGCAGAGGCTGGAGGCTGCCACTCACTTCAGTCCTGGGAGGAAGCTGGCCTGCAAAGATCGTTTTGTCTAAATAACGCTGCCTGCCCGCAGCAGTGTTAGCGCAACCAAGCTTCCCCTCTTTTATAAACCTCACTGCTCATTGTAAACTGAGGTTGGGAGGCTAGGCTTGACTCAGGGGTTCTTCCTTTCTTTGGAAAATCTATGCATAATTACAAGTGAATCAGAAAATCGACAAGGTGGTGGGAAGGTGTTTCCTGGCTTCTCGGGGAAGATGACCACCTGGACAACAGACAGCAGTGAAAACAAGCACCGCCCTCTCCAGCCCTCCCTGTGCCTTCAGAGGCTCTGAGCAGGTGAGTCCGCACAGGCCAGGCTGGCACTGGGCACCTAACCATGAGTGAGTCCATAGAAAATCGAGGCTGTGAACCCGGAGCTCAGGATGAAGGCTGGATATTTTTCTTTTTGGAAGATAAATTGTTCAGGGAACAAAGATTGAGGAGGAAAGAGGCAGAAAGGGGAAGAAGCCTACTATGGGATAGACACCTGCTATAATTTAATGGATGATTTAATTCCCACCACTATGCCCTGGGTAAGGGGGGCATTTCCTCTCTATTTTTCAAGTGGAAAAACAGAACGTGAGAAAGGATTGAGTAATTTGTCTGATGCCTACACAGCTGGTAAGTGGCATGAGAAAAAGGAAATTGAATTAATACTTCAAATCCCAAATGGAGCTTCTGAGCTCTAACAGCGGGCCCTGCCTCAGCCTGGATCAGTCTTTCTCTCCCTGTGACGACACGCATCACAGTCCATTAGTCAGCCCTTTGAAGGTCTCTTCTCTCTTCCTCCAGACAGAAACCTAAGGCTACGATATTATTTTGTTTCAACATCTTTTTCACCCAAAGTTCTAAACAAAAATCATCTCTGTCTGCTCTGTCTCCATCTTCACTCAGCCCCCTGTCTTTCCACACCAATTTCTTTTTCTTTTCTGGGTTATTTTGGGAGGAACGTCTGGTGACGGACATTCACGAACAGTTGGGTCTTCAGCATCCTAGTGCTCCTCTTGGCCTTCAGAGTTAACCTACATGGGGAGCTGGACACTGGCCTGGGCAGGCACTGTCTTCACTGATGTCCTGGGCAGGCACTGTCTTCACTGATGTCCTGGGCAGGCACTGTCTTCACTGATGTCCTGGGCAGGCGCTGTCTTCACCGACGGCAGCAGTAGACTTCTTTAAGGGGCCCGTGTTTGGAAGCACTTGAGAAAGGGCGGGGGTGCTGTCTTGGGAGGATATTGGAATCCTCTCAGACTTACTTGGAGCTGAGACTGGTGCGGAATGAGCGACTGTGCTGCTCATGTGGGTTTTGCAGGGAGAGGCGACTGTGCCTCTAAGGAGGTGCTAGGTCTGCATGCCTCCCGTGCCTCAGAAGCTGCCTCCACCAGGACATTGGATGCCCAGGTTCAAGTGTTTGCACAAAATCAATCCCTTTCATTGCAAATCGCAGCCTCCATGGAAAGGGAGCATAGCAGTCCCCTTACATACAGGTGCAGTCTCGGCGTCCCTATCTATGGGTCCTGAGCAGATGAAGCCAAGACTCATATCAGCCCGCGTTGCCGTAATTCTTCCCGGGGCGAGCCACGTACACATCAAGAGGCTTTGCCTTTTGTAGGACTGGAGAGAAACAAGACAAGTACCTAGAGTTGTTTCTCCACGGAAACCCTGTCCTAACTGGGGGAGAGGGGTCCACCTCTAAGTCAGATTGTATAGCGTTTGGAAGGAAAAGGGGCCAGTCATTACGAGCACCCTCACCAGCAGCCGCTGCTCTCCACTCATGTCCTCCTGGGCAGGCGAGCTCCCTGCAGGCCAGATTATGGCTGATTTGGGAGCTGTCCAGGCCCGTGTGGAAACTCTGTTCCTCTCATGGGAGTCTTCCTTTCCTGAGGTAGGATTTTCAGCCTAAATCCTACTCTCAGCTTTCAGTTCCACTGGCGTTTCTGAACATTAAAGAGTATGACTTATTCCTTCATTCGCCATCAATAAAATGAGAATAACAACAACCCCTTACCTTTGTTGGCTGATGTGTAAAATGAGCTAATGTTTGTGAAAGTCCTTTGTACATCACAAAGTGCTATAAAGTATGAGTTATGGTAGTGATCGCACTACTCCGGGCACCTGATAAACTGCAGAAAATTAAGGGCCCTGTTCTACCTGTCTTCAAGAAGCATTTATGCCTTTTTAAGAATATAGCTATAAACTTTCAGCAGATGGGACTTAGAAGACAGTCTTCAATCCTATTTAAAGATTAGTAACCACCCAGGGAGTGACTTTCTGGTGGGGACAGTGCAGCCCATGCCAGCAGGCCGTGGGGCAGAGTGGTTAGGGGGACAGTCCTGGCCCTAAGGGGTTTGAATACCAGGCACTCCTCTGTTTTGAGCTTTCTTTGCAACAGGTCATCTGAGCGTCACTTTCCTCATTTATAAACTAAAAATAGTCGTTCCTACCCTCATGAGTTATGAAGAATAGATGAAAGATCAAACCCTGGGCCCTTACCTGGTGCTGGGGACCTGGAAGCTTTCCTAACTGCAGCCCCCTTGCCCTCTGATTAACAGTTCACTCTTTCACCTTATTCTCTTCATTGAAAAACTAATCAAGGTTAGCGTCCTCATCATCAGCTAGGCTTCCTGCAGCCCCAGGAAAATCACTATCTGGCCAACTTAGTAGAACACTTCTGAGCACTTCATTTACCCTGTAGACCTTCGGACCTTCAAGATCATTTCCAGAAGAACCAGGTTTTTCAGATTTCAAAGCCTTCTCCAGAGAAATCTAGGGGTGGTGAGTGGTGGTGGTTGGGGTGGGGTGGTGTGTGTGTGTGTGTGTGAATGTGTGTGGAGTGGGGGCTTGACTGCCTATTTAAGCCATTGTGAACAGCCTGAATTCCTGGTCATATCCCTTTGGTTTACCAGCCAACACCATTTGGACAAGTCCAGATATAGCCGTGTCCACACTGCTTTGATGAAAAACCAGAGACATACAAAATGACCTCAATATTCTTAAGTTCTGGAGTCCAAGGCTGATAATAATAGTAGGTAGTATTTACTGAGAACTTACTACATAGCATAAGCTATCCAGCACTTCACAAAAATTATCTCATTTAATTAATCCTCATAACCACCCAAGGAGAAAAGCGCTATTATGCCCAGTTTTCAGATGCTGCCCAGTGATGAGCAATGAGGATGGTGTGTAAATCACCTTAAGGAGGTAGGTGTTGAACCCAGTGCTCCTGGCAGCACATGAGGGACAAGTGGTCTGGAGGTGGGGATGGCAGACACACTGAACAGCACACGGGCTGTTCTCCCCTCTGGCGGGTAGGTGTTCAGCCCTTCTCCATCTCTTACTGTCCCGAGGCTGTCTTAGTAGCAAAGTACCACAAATGGAATGACTTAAGCAACAGAATTTATTGTTTCACAGTTCTGGAGGCAAAAAGTCTAAAATCAAGTCATCAAAGAATTAGTTTCTTCTGAGTGCTGTGGGGAGAAGCTATGCCACATCTTCCTAGCTTGCTGGCTTCCAGACATTCCTTGACTTACAGGGCTTCCTCTGTGTCCAAATTTCCCCTTTGTGTACACCAGTCTCATTAGAGCAGAATCCACCCTAAGATCTAAGACATCATCCTCACTTGGTCACCTGCAAAGATTTTGTTTCCAAATAAAAGTCACCTTTCACAGCTACTGAAGGTGAAGGCTTTAACATCTTTTGGGGAGACACAACTCAACCCCTACTTAATACCATCCAAACTCATTTCTAGGATTACGCTTGAACCATGAATGGGTCTACTAAATGTCTTTTTTCTCACATATTACTTCAACAAGTGTGCCTTGAATGCTTCCCATGTGCTCAATACCATGCTACTTGCTGGAGACAGGTGATGAACAAAACACACGTGACCTCCATTATCACGAAGCCTTGATGGAGTGCCCATGGAGAATTTCCATCATGGTACTGCAGCGAAAACTTTTTATCAGTAATTCCGAATGACTCGTCTAAAGGGACAAGTTAATGTAGCTTCATCATTCTGAGTAATTCTAAAGAGAGACTAACAAGAGAGAAATATTAATATTTGATTAACTTGATTTGCATATGCACATCTCCAATTCATTCATTGCTTTGCAAAACGACTTTTAATTTCCTAAAATCTATATGCATGTTTTTCTCTAGTTTACTGCTGGGGTGTCATCACAGGCCTCCCAGACCAAGCCTTGCAAGCGGGGTGATTTTCACCAGAGTGTGCCACTTATTAGATGGAAGAACGATTAGCCTATGCTCTGTTTAATTAAGCCTCTCTTAATGGGCAAACGTTTTCTTTAACAGGCTTGCTGTCACCTCATCAGTTATTTAAGGCAGTTCATTTCACAGCAGGGGAAAAAAAGAGAAAGGAAAAAAAAATTTCTCATTTGCTCGAACTTGATTGGTCTGAGAAAAAGCGTGGCTGTCTAGAAGATGCCTAATTGCTGCTGTGATCGTGTGCTTATTCTCTATTTAGTGCCAGGCTTCTTATTGAAACACTAATCAGGGCTGGGTCTCACCTCTTGATGAATGATTTTGTAAAAACTTGATATTCTTCAGCTTAGCTAGGAATGTCTGCGTGCAAGTATAACGCCACTCCGACTGAATGGGAAGATAACTAGTGCCCTTAATTTTGCAAAGAGGGCTGTGATACATACCGTACCGTTTGGTACATACCGTACAGATCAGGGGAAATCAGAATGAAATTAGTCTCCTTCTTTGAAAAGGCACCACCTATCTTATATCAGGAGCCATTTTTCTGTAGCTGTTTTTGCTGGGGATTTAGAGAACACTTAACACATACATTTGGGCTTGGTTCTTGTGACTGGGGTCACATTTAGGTCAGGCCATTTCATAGGATGTTAGAACTTGGGGAACTTCAGCTCTCTGATTCTGCATTCATTTTCAAGTAGGAGAAATCATCCCTACCTCACAAGACTGTATCAGTATCATTCATGCATCTCATTCAAGGTCTAACTTTGTGGATATACAGTACAATATTATTTCCCTTTCTCTTTATTTCTTATCTTCCTTCTTCCATCTACCAACCCTGGAAGAGGAGAGATTCTCTTTTCCTTTCCTGAGACAGAGGTTGTGTCTGTTGTTGGCCACCCCTTGACCACCCCTACCACATGACAGTCGCACATTCATAGTGAATCTGAATCTTAGCAATGCTGCTTCTCTGAGGACCTGAAACATCCAGTTGGGCAAGGAATAACTGAAGCAGACATCCATGTATTTCAACTGAGGGGCACCCAAATTATGGACATTTTACTCTTTCTGCATGGTTGACTGACTTGCTAGCAACTTTCCATCTGCAATGTTGCAGTCTAGGTATGGCTCCATTTTCTCCATGTACACTGTCCAAAAACTAAAAGTTATTATAATTATTTGTGTGCGTGTGGTGGTGTGTGTGTGTGTGTGGGGGTCCCGCCATCTCCCACATTTTCTGCCTTACCCATTTCCTCTTACTTGAGCAGTGCTTTCTAAGTCCCAAGTTCCTATCATTTCATGAACACAGAATCATAGAACTTCATATTTTAGATATTAGTTCTGTATCTTCCTGCCCTTGAATATCTAGGATATTCACTCATATACTTCAAGACTTGATTCAGGTATGTTAAGATGAATTCTTTCCAGATCATCCACATCTTTGCACTCTGGTTTATGTGAGTCTCCTTTGAGCTCTCAGCTCCCTCGGCACCATCAAAGCACCTTTCACATGACAGTTACCTCTTTCTGGGTTTCCTCCCAGCCTGGCCCTACAAACATTAGACCTTCCTGTAACCTGAAGACCCTGACAGCTCCTTGTTATTGCCTCTGATTTACTCAATGCAAGGTTCCCAACTCATGCTCAACTTATGTATTGTAATTGTGTGGACGTGTGTGTGTGTGTGTGTGTGTGTGTGTGTATGCAAAATTCATGATGCTACATTATGAAAAGATTTTGAAAGTTGCTTACTAACCTGGTATGGTACAAACTCCTAATATAAATGATCCTGACTCTAAGACTTAGGTATTATTTTCAGAGATTCAGGGTCAACCCAGAGGATGAAAGAGAACATTATCCCTAATTCCTCAATCAATGAGCACTGCAGATAATTCTTTCATGCTTAGGCCTTTTGCATTGTAGGTCCCCTGTCAGTATCCAAAGATCTGTGCTACCTTCTCCATGGAAGTCAAAGATCTGTTCTTGTATTTTTCTGACCTTGGTTTACATTGATGCTATGAAAATTTCCCAAATGATCAACATTTCCCCAGATGTGATCTCTGCCCAATGTTGCTTGTCATGAGAGCTCAGTAAGAGCATTCTAAGTGTGTAGAGAAGGTATTTGGAGGTAAAATGATTCAGGACAAAAAAAAAAAAATTGACATTCGAAGACTGGATTCCCCAGTTTAATTCTTCACTACTACAGATGATTTCCTACTTTTTCAGGAAAAATACAGAACTTTTAGTTAAAACTGAATTTCAGATAAAAAGCAAATGATTGTATTAGGTATGTTTCCCAATGTTGTTTGATACATATGTATACTGAAAATAATTGTTTATCTGAAATTTAAATTTGATTGGGTAGCTTTTTTTTTTTATTGCTAAATTAGTTCCACAATAGTAATGCTTGGACCATTACAATTCAATGGACTTGATATCATAGGCATGGTAGGGTTTGAAATATGCCAGCTTTCTGAGTCCCACACATAAGTATTCAGTCCTAAATCATATGACTAGGAATGGAAATTTTCTCTATTTTCTACTCTAGAACAAAGTACTTCTTGCACATTTGTGACGATTATTCAGTCCCATCTGAGCAAAGAAATGGTTGGTTTAACATGGGACAAAACTCAAGAGAAATGAGCCATATTAAGACAGTTTTATCAAGGGCACACGTAACATAATTTTGTCAATTTCATATCCCACAAGGCTTACTGTAAATGATAAGTGAGTTCCCACTAGACCAAGTCTTCTATAAAACATGCTGGCGTTTATTGTGTGAGATATTGAGAAAATACAAAAAAAGAATTCTTCCAATCCAAGGATAATTAAAGCCACAAAATAGAGTTCGGGTGCACAATCCACGTGGAAACTACCCATTTAGCTGGTATATATGCTGTCCAGTCGTTTCCAGAACACACTTTCATTTGGCCATGCTTACTAAGGAACTGATTTAAAATTCTGTAGCCAGTTATGAGGGAAAGCATTGTCACTATTCCGCTGTCACTAGAATTTCTCCTCTTTATCATGCTTTTCTTATGTTATGGTGGTTTTACTAGGGGGGAAAAATCACATCTTTCTATTACAGTCTTTATTACTCATTGCAGGGTGGGAGGCTGAATCTTCTCTTATCTACCTGCTCAAAATGTAATCCCAGTGCTACATTTGTGATTTGTAATTATTTGAAGGAGACTTTACTTCTTTTAAATATGTTCATCAAAATGCTTGCTTGTTTTTGTCTTCTGACCCCAGAAGCATTTTCTCTGGCTGTTGATTTAGGTTTGATTGATGTTTCACTGTGTGTTTTTGCAGAATGACATCTCCATCCCCTTCTCATGTCAAGAAACCTGTATTCTGCTCACTTGATGCGGCATCATTTCCAATAAGGACCCAATCTGAAAAACCATTTCTACTTTTGTGTAGAAATGCTTCCTGCATAAAACTGTAACCTTTCCTCCTCAGCAGGAAAATCTTAGTGGTTACCCAGACACTGAGGCTTTTGGGCTTCTGCTGAAGGACGTGCAAGCTAGTAAGATACTGACATGAGGATATGATTTATACCACGGAGCAGCCAAGGATTCCAGTTCACTCAGCACAGGGTAAAGAGGGACTCAGCAGTTCTGGCAACAGCCGTTGGTGGTTCTGGGCTACTTCAGCTTCAGAGAAATGGGAAGAGGGGAGAAGAGGCATAGGCAGATGGGGTGCGGTCAGACCGTATAGCTAGAACAACTGTTAGGCAATAAAAGCTCCTGAGGTCCCTGAGTCCTCGCTCTGGATTGGTCCCAAGAATGTTCAGCTTGGGAATGAACACAGTCACCAGCAGAGATACTGGTAGGAGGCAGCATTGTTTTCTGTCTATACTGTGCAGAAAGAAGTGGTACCCCAAACAGTGGGTTTAAATGCCAGAAGCAGGCCCAGACCCCAGGGAGAGATACCTGGCGTGACCTCACCTGAACCTAAAAGCCTTAAGCAGTTTGAATAGGTTTCCCTGCAGAATAGCAGTCAAGGTGAGGATTAGAGATTGGGTTTCCCTGGAAACAGGCATAAACTTGTGATGTAGAGAGCATGGATGAGGAGGAGGATTCAGTACTGTCATTCCATTCCCACCTTACCCATTCTGATCTCTTTTCTTCCTGAAGTGGACATGGCATCTTGAGGCTCTTGACCTTCTTGAATATTTATGTTTATCAATCACGTTAATAGGCTGACTTGATCTGGAATGATGTCGTTTCTTTTGAGTTTGTTCATGTGTCAGATCAACTGGCTTTCAAACTTCAATCTCCTCTATCCCCGTACCATGTGAGTGCTGGCTGAGTTTGCCTAGGCTGCTAGAATTTAGATCTTAAACAATTTAGCTATTGGGGAGCTGGGGGTCTTAGACCACAGGGATGCTGAGGGCCTCAGCCTGGGGTTGCCACTGCCAAGGGTGACTCGGGAGACCAAGCCACAGTCTCACGGCCACCTGCCCTGCAGGAGTGGGCGTTTCTGACCTGCATGACTTATCAGGAAGACAGTAAATCCTTGATGGCAAAATTCATGACTTACAGTAATGACCCTGTTCTTCCTTCTTCATCAGCTCCTTGGTTGACTGGTCCAAAGGGAATTTCTTCACTGAGTGATGCTAGAAAGCACGGTCTTCCTCACTATGGTGCTATGGAGGCAGTTTTGCTCTTCCAGTACAATCCTTTTAGAAAGAGACTTGGTTGATGGATGTACAATCCCTGAGCGCAGGGACAAAATCCAGCCCTGGCTGTAGCTACTTCTCCTAGGGGGACATACAGAACTGTGAAAACATCTATTTGGGATTTATCACCCAGGTTCCCATGAACTGATGAACTATACACTAATTCTGTAATTTTATAAAACAAAACAAACAAAAAAGTGAACAAAAATAAAAACCCAGACTGATTTCACCTACTTTCCATTTGCTGCTGAAAACAAGACTGAATCTTCTTTGAAAGATGGGTATTGGGGTGACCTGTGGTGTGACCAGTGGTTGCAAAAGAGCCACTCTTTGTGTCCGGGAATAATTCTGGGCCTCACCATCATGCCTTGGGATGAGACACCGCTGTGTGATGCCTGTTCACCACCATGGAGCCCCTCCTACCATGAGCCTCACACCCAGTCTTTTCCACAATGTTTACTAGTTCATGAGATCTTGCAGAGCTACCTCATGTTGAGCTGGTTCCTTTTGTTAGAAGATATTTATTGTCTGGCTGCCTTCCTGCAGTTCCTGCACCTCTTGCTTTTTATTACTCATTAGCACCTCTTTGGAGGCTGAGGCAGTGAAGGATGTAGAGTGAAATTTTGTTCTAATGTGGAAGATGTTCTAAGGGAGAGGTTTGCAAATCATGAGTCATTTGTTTAAGGACTATTTGGAAGAGCAGGGCAGGCTAGCAAACATCTGGGGAAGGGTAGGACCAATCTACCCTATCTTCTGTAAGGAAATATTGAAGAGATGGGTGATGTTTGAAGTGGAGAACTGCAAGACCCTTGAGGGAAATGTCCACTCTAAAATTCCAGGAACCTGTGAGTTCCTTGAGGGCAAAAACTTGTTTCAATGTGTAGCATTTAATCATTACAGAAATTTCCAGTCTACAAATATTAAATGATTCCTCTGTGGAATAAGGCCTAGTTGAGTTCTGAGAACCCCCGAGAAGGAAAAATGAAGACCCTTAATAAGAGAATTACAGGAAAGTTCAACGTCAAAAGTGAAGAGGCAAGAGCTTCTGAATAGGATATATATGGCTTCACATCACACTTAGGGCACTAACAAGCCATCTGAATGAAACTGAATGCTCTGAAAGTGAATCGCCTGTGCCCTTGTTTTCTTATATGGACAACAGAAACCCAAATACAATACTCCTGAAGATGCTAGAGGGAGAGAGGTTATAACGAGTGTATGCAAAGCACCTATCACAGTATCTTCCACATAGCAAGTGCTCAAAAATAAAAGCTAGGGTCCCATCCTGGGAAACTAGTGGTCTAGTACACCTGAGAGCATCCCAAGGTCCTGGGTTCAAGACACAGGGCCAGGGGCACAACCAATGGTGAACAACTAAATAAAAGTAAATAAAATACTTCTTCCTCCTCTGTCTTCCTGCATGCCTGAATACTACTCACCTTTATGCCTGCCTGCACCTTTCCTTTAAAAATAAAATAAATAAATGAAAGCTAGCTTGTAGATGACAGCTTACTAGGTGTGTCCCTTCCAGGGAAGGTGCTGTCCCAAGCAAATGCAGAATGGGAGATGAGTAGCTTGCCAACATGGTCTGTGCCATCTCATATGACAAATGTCTGGTGGCTTTCTCCACCCTCCCTAAGATGGCTCTGTTCTCATCCCCTAGCAGGGCTGCAGATCCTTGAAAGGCTGGCCGTCTCTGCAGAGACTTCTGGCCTATCCCTAGTGAATGTGTGGTGAGAGTCTCTATATAGTTCACATCTTTCCTTGTTGGAATCAGCCACTCTGCCTTCCTCACCACACACACCATCTCCTAACCAAGGAACTGAGCTGAGGTCAGGAGTCCACACCACAGGATCCCTTTGTAAGAGAGAGAAGAAGGGAGAGAGAGAGAGAGAGAGAGAGAGAGAGAGAGAGAGAGAGAGAGAGAGAGAGAGAGAGAGAGAGAGAGAGAGAGAGAGAGAATCTCCTTTCTATAATAATAACAGCCCATTTACATGTATCTACAACCCACATTTCTAAAGGTTACAAGTCAAAACTTTAAAAATGACTGAAAGAAATGTAAGTCGCCCTGCTGTCAACCTTTCATCGGCCTCCCCACACCTGGGTAGCCCACACTACACTTTTACTAAGAGCTTCCCAGTTCATCATTTCTTCTGACCCTCAAATTAACTCCTCTGTTCTCTTTTTGTTGTTGCTAAGAGAAAATTGACTCTGAGAGGTGAAGTGAATTGTCAGTTGTCAGTGTCCCATAGTTTCCTGAGCAGAGGCCTCCTCCTAAACCAGGAGATTATGGGCACTGAAGCAGGAATGCACCGACTCACCGCTGGACTGAGACAGTGAGCCTGTTGGGTATCAAGATATCAGAAGTGGTTTTATTCCTTCCTTTTTTTTTTTTTTTTTAATGCAGCTGAACTGCTTTTTCACAGAACTCAGCTCTATGTTTCCTTTGCTGGAGAGGATGGGGCCGGCCTGTTGAGTCCCCACCTTGCAGTGCTGTCCTTGTTCCTTGATTTCTTCAGGGCCTTTTGTCCACTGTGTATGGAGAGTCTCCCTTGTGTGCTCCCTTCATTCCACAAAGAGGAAACTGAGGTCCAGATTATCGGGTGTTTCACGTGAGTTCGCGGCCAGTGTTGGAATGCCTGAGAGTTGATTGCACGTCTGCATTTATTGAACAGATATTTCCTGCTTCAGAGGAGGATTTTTTTTGTTTTTTTGCTAGTGACCAACACTGACTAATAGAACATTTTTGATGATTGAAATGGTCATTGACCCTGAAATGAGACTAATACACTGAGGAAGTGTTTAATTTTCTGTCATTGAAATTAATTGTCGAAGTCACGTGTCCAGGCTGTTGCACGCTGAATGGCGTAGTTCTCGCCTAGTGGTTGTCAGGCTTGACTGTGCACTAGCGCCACCTGGGGGACTTCGGAAGTACTGATTTCTGGCTGTCACTGATTTTAGTTGGTTCAGAGTAAGGCCGGCAAAGTGGGAATTTTAAGCCTTCCCCAGGTAACAATTCTAATGTGCGGTCAAATCCTGGAGCCACTGGTCTAAATGTAACGCTCCCTGAGGAATAGAGACCATGTCAACTGTGTACACACCATTGTCACCCAGTGGAAAGGAATTCAGTGAGGAGTTAGCCATCTTTCAAATCTTCAGGAACTTTATATATCCTGGAAAGTGGAAGATAAAATCAGGGGCAAAGACTGTTAAACATACTCGTATTAGATCATTTAAAAGAATAAGGTGATCCCAAAGAATAGAAATGGCTACTTTTACCTGGGGAGGTAGACTGTGTGTGTGTGTGTGTGTGTGTGTGTGTGTGTGTGTGCATGCGCGTAGGGATTCTCTTTATGGTAATGATTCTGGTAATGAATTATAAATAAGGTATTTTTTTTTCCAGAAATGCATTTACAGCAATAGCTGTTTCTGCCAGGCAAGTCAAAACTCATGTCTGTAATTCACAATAGGATTAACCTGGGATTATGGAAAATCTTATTAAGTGAACCATATTATCTAACACCCACAAAAGACACTTAGCGTTGCCTTTGAAAGTCCTGCCAGTCTGAGAGTTTTTGGCATATGCTTCAGAAAATGCTCTTGCACGTGTGTAAGGCACTTGACTAGCAAACTTGCTATATCCCATTACTTTTCTTTTATGCTTAACTTTTTTTTAAAAAATTCCATTACTTTTGATAAATGACGTTAATAATTTGAAAAGCACGAATTGGACTTCAAAGAAGGGATTATTTGAAACCACAATGAGATCATGATGAGACTATTGTTGGTGTCTGCTTTCTAAAAATAAGGGAGGAACATACCCTCCGCGGTATATGCAGAGAGAGAAAAATCAAAAGCAGTCATTTAAACTTGTGGTTGAATTTAGTCAACTCTAAGCATGACAGTGTGGTTTGAAGAGGTCCATTAAGAAAGGGACCTCCAGAACAGCCCACCCACACTCTGGTAGAAATAAAACTTCCAATAATTAGCAGAAGCCTGATTTTCTGCATTTTTCATTCCTCTTCGGTGGCTGACTAACGCTGGCCAAATGCATGTGGACCACAGGGCGCTGGGATCACAGGCTGGGCATCTCAAAGGTCTAAAGGCTCTTGGCACTGGTGATATAAGGACCTCTCTTCCCTTGCTTTAGTATTTCAGAAAACCACATCAAGGCCTTTTCAGTTATTAAGGCCACCTTGGGATAATTCTGCTTCTTTTTGTTTATACTTTACAAAACAGACTTTGTGGAAAGTGGTTCTCTGCAGGATGTCAGATTCCAACAAGGAGATGCAGATTGTTTTGCCTCTTCCAGTTCTCCACGCACAATCTTTAGAGAGCTCCCAGGTCCTTATTTATGAACGTCTTTTCACTTAGAGAACCTGGACTCCTGTTTCCATAGAAATAGTTTGAAAGAGATGATTGCTTTTAAGCCAGGTTTTGGAGGGAAGAAGGCAGGATGGATACTGCAGAAATTGTCTTTCACTTGTTGCTTTTTCTTCCCTCATTGTTTATCCTCTAGAGAGTGAAGAGTTTAGTTTTGTTCACTTTGTCTTTTATTATACCCAAGTTACTTATCATCTCTGTATTCCCATTTGTCTACTGAAGTAGAACTCATGGTGGAAGGTCTCTAAGGTTTCATCCAGGCTGAGATTTAAGCATTGAATAATGCACAGATGGTCCAAACTAGAAACAGAAATGATAATATCGATACTGTCTGCCAATCGATACCAGGTTGGAAGAACCTGGGAACCCAACTCTACTCTGGACTTAATACTCGAGCATCCATCCTCTGCCTTCACAAACTTAAGATGTTTAAAACCGAACTCATATTTTTTCTCCCCAAACCAGCTCCTTCTGTGGGGATCAGGAACAGCACCACTCTCTTCTTACCCTCCTTGGACCACAAGCTCCTTCTCCAACCTTCTCTATCTGTTCAACCAGTTCCTAAGGCCCTCTGCATTGAGATGCCTTCGAGAATGGCCCCGTTTCTTCCACCAGAAGCTTATTTTTCTAGCTTAGAACCGTATCACCTCTCATTTGAACTATTGCAATGAAGCCAGAACATCTTCCGACTATGCGTCTTCATCTTTCAAGATAATTTAGAATCTGCTATTTCTGTGCTGTCCTACATAGTAGTTACCAGTCACAGAGGATTCTTGAGTTCTTAAAATGTGACTAGTGCAAGCCAAAGTGTGCCATATGTTTAAAAGGCAGACCAGGTTTTGAAGACTGAGGACCACCCACTCCCCAAAATAATAGTGCAGAATATCTCAATAATTTATATTTGGTTTATATTTTGAAGTGATATAATATGGGGGCCATACTGGGTTAAGAATATGTATTGTTAAAATTAATGTCACTATTTTTAAATCTTTTTCTTTGAATTTGGTTTCCAGAAAATTGTAAACTTTGCCTGCAACATTATATTTATATTGGCCAACACTACTCTACTTTATTTCATTCCCCTCATGTATTATATTTAGCAAACCCTATTATAAGCGTTGACTTGTTTATCTCCTCTGAAGAGACAACTTCCTACGGCCCTTTGTGATGTTTTCATCTTATTGTATCTTGTATGTAGTATCAGTATAACCAGGCTTCTAGTACGGATTAAAATATTCTTGATGAAGGAGCAAAACCCCTAACTTAGTCTCTTGCTCACCTCTTGTGTGCCAAGTCATGTCCAGTATGATGCAAAGTACTCTCTTGTTTCATCTCTTGCATCATCTTGTTTCATTTCAGCATTCCCTCTTTAAGACTGGCCCTAGGGTTTTTTTGCATTTTTAACATGGCAGCCTGGAGACTCATGGAGATTGAGTCCTATGCCTAATGAGTAGCAATCTTGAGCTCTGTCCTCTAACTGCTTTTGCCTCCTAACCCATGCTCTCAACTCTTTCATCAGAGCTGCCATTTCTCACTTTAGTTTCTCTTGCCTACCTCCAATGGCTCAGACCCTATCATCTCTTGACCAGAGTCCTTAATGCATTTCTATTGTTAATCAGGTGAAATCCTGAATTCTAATGCTGGGATTCAAAACTGGTCACACTGGCGCAGATCTGCACTGCCAAGCCTCAGCACCATTCCCATTATTGCCAAAGTGAGTGGGATCTCTTGGAATTGTGCCTGGAGTGGTCCCACCAGCTGGGACCCACACCTTCTCAGTGAGACGAAAACTTCCTCCAAGGAAGTTGGCTCTATTTCAGCACAGTGCAGACTCCCAGGTTCCTGTAGATATGGAAGACCTTTAACAGGCTATTTCAGCCTCCTATTTTATAGAAGGATAAACTTAGTCTCAAAGGAAGACATTTTTTTTTTCCTACACAACTGTTTAGGGGCAGAACCTATTCTTGAACACAAGTATCTTGACTTTTATACTCGAGATCTTTCTACTGCCCCAATATTCTTTGGATATTCAGAGAAGACATTTTTCTCCACCTGAAAAACTAATCTCCGCTTACATAAAATTTCACTCTGATCAGAAAAAGTACCACCTAACTTTTCACTCTTGATTACTATAGTTTACTAGACTTGCTACTTGATGATAAAAAAAAAAACAAAACAAAGCACTCAAGTCATCTCATGTACAGGGAGAGGACTTATTACCGTCCCATGCACAGAACACCCTCATCGATACTAAAGAACAAACTATCACTAGGGCCAGGCCCCCTGGAAACAGCAGCTGAGTGTAGTCCTTGATTGCCAAACTCTTCAGATAACAGTGTCAGGGGTTCTGTCATTTGCATGGCTTGGGGTCAGAGACTACATTTGTTTCTATCTGATTTTTAACCAAATCGTTCGTAACTTTGATTTCACTCACCTGGTTGTTACTTTGTGGCTACTCTATCCCTCAGGTGCCTCATAACTTTGTTTCAGGTCCCTGCAATTTGGCACATGGCTCCTGTTTCTTTCGTCAGATTCTCAAATGAATATGAATTACTCATCTCCCATCTGGAGTCAGGTGACACAAGTCGAAATAATTCATTGGTCAGTTTATGGTTTGGTTATTATTGGATAGATGTGGTTCATTCAGCCATGGTTGACAGCAAGAGTGGAAAGTCCACCTCTTAGAGATTGTCGATAGAGGTTTTGGACATTGTAGATATAGGTGTATACTTGGAAGAATCTGGAATAGCCAAGGGCCAGAAGACAAGAGTGACATGTTACCAAGTTATCAGTGGGGATGGTGGGTACTTGACGCCTCTGTTTTCTTGTACATAGTCCTGTCTGCACTGATCACATCATGCCATCACTCATTGCTTAGACAACCTTACAGTCTACAGATCAGAGATACATTGCAGCTATGTATCCCCAGGGTCCAGCCCAGGCCTGGTACTGTGAAAACTATTGATGAATGAAGTAAAAGGCAAATACAGAAAGCTTTATAGATTCTTACGCTCTGAGACAAAGGGTGATTTACATACAGGCCTTTGATACAAGAAATGACGTGACACTATGTTGAGCATCTGTTTATCATTGCCATTTTTGCCCTAATCTTCCCTTAGGCATTTTAGCTGATGCAAAAGAAGAAAAAATGAAAAATGAAATCTCTTCCCACACATTTATATGGAGTGTTTATTCACAGTCTGAGATGCCACTGCTGACAGCATTATTTCCTCTATGTGTTGATGTATATTATGCATCTTAATGATTAACATTTAAAAATGTTACAGGGATAAAAAGACAGTCTTAAAAATTGAATACAGCACAGTCCTTCTTTGCATACATTGTATTTAATCATCTTTATCATTTGAAGGTGATTAAATTATTTGAGGAGATGAATGATGACCAAGGATTCTACATGTTTTGTGACTGGTGACAATATGGATTCCTATGATATCCTGTGGCTGCAAGAGCCTAGGAATATAATGGCTGATGGTAAATACTAAGAAATAAATGAAACCTACATCAGACAAAGATAACTTTTATTATGAAATGTAAGCTGAGATGATCCTTGGAGATGGATCATGAAACTTCCTTGGATTGGCGAGGTCATAGGAAGAGAGTTTATGGCTATTCTCTCTCCCAGGTGCCCTACAACCTTGGACTCTTAAGACTTTAGGAACCAGCTAAAACCACAGCATAGGTTTTATAGTCAGGTAAACTTGAATTTGAATTGCAGCCTTGCCAGTGATTCCAACTATACTCTCTGGTGATTTACTTAAACACTTTGAGTCTCAGTTTCCTTATAGATAACATCTGGGTAATATTTACACACAGTTGTAGTGAAAATGCAATCAAAGAGTATGTACCTAGCCCTGAGCATAATGCCCCACACTAGAAGACTCAAGTACCTAGTCAAGAATAGTCACTAACTTTTATGTAGTCTATACCTAAGTGGCAGGAACAGGATTTGGACCCAGGTCTGTCTAACACTAGGCATGGAAGCATCTTTTCACTCTCAAAGCTGACGTACCTGTGAATCAAACTTACACTGGAGCAGTTTTCAAATTTCCACTTGCCCTTAGAGAATGTGTTGGTCATTACAAGGGGCCATATTTACTGCATACTTTACCACTGGATCTTGTTATTAGAAAAGGGAGCGACTTATGCAGTGACCCTTTTGCAGTCCTTACTATGTATTTTGCACCTGAGAAGAAGTGGATATTAGCTCAAGCTTATGCTTTGCTCCAAGGGTAGAAATCAGAAAAGAACAACTGTGATTCAACCGTTCCTATAATGCTTCTCCCCATTCTCTGTGATTTTCACAGACATGGCATAATTCCTGTAATTTGATTTGAAACTAGAGACCAGCTCATTGCTGAGTGATGAGATCTGCATGGGGAATAAAATATGCTTGAATTAATTTGCATAATGGAATCCGATTGGTTACAAAGCTTTGTTTGTTGAAGTGAGACCAGAGTCCCTGAGCTCACCCAAGAGAAGGGGGACACAGCGCCTGCAGAATGGAGTTAGGAGTGCTGGGGTGGGCCTCTGTAATATTCTTAATGTAATGATAACCTGTCTTTAAC
This sequence comes from Solenodon paradoxus, assembly GCA_004363575.1. Taxonomy (NCBI): domain Eukaryota; kingdom Metazoa; phylum Chordata; class Mammalia; order Eulipotyphla; family Solenodontidae; genus Solenodon; species Solenodon paradoxus. Next base: position 149,616 of record RJWH01002883.1, read on the forward strand.
TGTCAATTAGCTCCCTGGAAATGAAAAGAACAAGTCAGCCTGTCTGATCTCTCCAGTTCCATGGGGAGGAGAAAGCTGAAAAACCAAAACCATTTGCTTTCTGCTAAGCGCTTTCGTCTTTCTTTCTCTACCCGATAACAATTTCCAGCAGGAGTCCAAATATACTTAAACACCCGGATATGTCATTTTCTTTTACGGAGACAAAAGCAGGCACAGTGAGAGAGTTTTATGCTCAAGGCGCAGTAGCTTATGACGGGCTTTCTGCTCTCAAGATAGAGGGGCGAGCCTTCCACTTAGAGCTGGTGGTTTTGCAAATCCATTTTCCTGTCATGTTTTTACTCCTGTGACTTTCAACAACATTTATTTTTCCTTCCAAGCAATATGCTCTCATCATAAAATAAAGTCCTCCTATATGTTTTAGTGGAACCCAAATGCTTAGATACCCTGGTGTACTGCTAGAAAGGGCTTTAGTGGAAGGATTGTTCAAGACCTGCCTTGGGTCTTTGTTAAAACCAATTATACCATTGATAGATTTCCCTAATTATTACCAACATCAAGGTCTTCTTAGGAGGGTGATCTTCTATTAATTTTCATACATGATTCTTGCAAACTCTCTAACACCAAATACATCAATCAGATCTCTAGATTTTAGACTTACTTTTTTTAAAAAAAATGAATTTCCCTGAATACATCTTTTTTTTTTAATGTATACATTTAGAAATTCTGAAACAGTAATTTCAAAATAAAAATCAAAGGTTAACTTTTAAAAAATACCTTATCTTACTCTACCTGGTTTGGTTTTAGTATTCTTGTCACCCTCCCAATGCTGCCAAAACTTAAATTGTTATCATTCTATAACGATTATGTACGTATGAGGATGAGTGTTTGTATTTATTCTGTATATTTAACTTATTCCTCCTCAAGGAACAGTATCACACATTATAGGGGTAAGAATGCAAGTCTTGGAAACAAAGACCCGAGGTTTGCATTCCAGCTCCTCCATTTGCTCCATAAACCCATTTGCATGGGTAAACCGCTTCATCTCGCTGTGCCGGAGATTACTCAACATGCAAAATTGGAAGGGTGATGATATCACTTTGTAGGGTTGCTGTGAGAATTTGAGGACTGAGCTCACGGAAAGCACTTAGAACAGTGACAGGCAGTAACACAGAGCGAATGCCAACTGTATGTTTTCTTCATAGTCATACTGTTAGCACGCACTCACTTCGAATGTGGGTCTCCTTCCAGTGACTCTAGGTTACTGTCTCATCACAGTATCCATCTCATTTCCTTGTGAACTTCAGACATAAGCAAGTAGCGAGAGCTGCCATGCTCACTGGGTAAGAACGCAGGCTCCAGAGTCAGACAGCCTGGGTTCAAATTCAGCTCCACGACTTACAGAAGCAAAATATTGTTCAAGTGGCTTAATTCATTTGGGCTTCACTTTCCTTGTGGTTTTTTTTTTTGTTGTTGTTGTTATTAATTTTGAAAAATGTTTCCAGCTGAATGAAAATGATAACAAGGGTATTTGTTATTTATTTGCCCTCATCGTCACTGGGTTGGGTTCCTTTCTTATTCAAATGACCACTTTATATGTTCACTGTCTTGTATTGATTTTTAAAATTTTTATTGAAATAATGTTGCATTTGCATTATAAAGTCCTCGTTCTTTAAAATAAAAACATTCATTGTACCTATTCGTCAGTTTGTTGTAAAAATTAATAGGTGAGTTACTACTTGTAAAGTTGTTAGACCAATAGCTAGAGTCTTTGCTAAGTCAATGATCAGACTGAAAGTACAATATCATGTCTTAAAATTCATCTTATACATACCTAAGATTAATTATTAAAATAATGATCTATTACATATAATGACATAAGCATTTAAAAAATAATGAATCCAATGAATTACTTTGAAAAGCTCGTTGATTGTGCTAGTCTTTCCATCAGAAGAAACAGATAATCTCATCTTTTTAACAAAGGGTGAAGTTCATTGTTTATTAGTCACGTGGAAACTCTTAAATTCATTACTATTAAACTAGAATTTGTTGATAAAGGGAAAAAAGTTGTCATCTAGTTTCAACACTTTTAGTGTCAGAAATAATTGTGCTTTACAGCAAAATGGCAGCCAGAAGAAAGAGGTGCAGAAATATCAACTTTAATTAAACCCTTCCTTTCAAATACACTTCACAGTTTATATGCAAGAATAATTTATCACCGTATGAATGAACACTTAATACTTGGCATCCTGGAAAATGGGCAAAGATCTTGTGGCTCCATATGCTCTTTCCTCTCTATTTCTTCTTGAGTTTCTATTTCTCTGGCAATCTCAAGTTTGAGCTTGAAGCGTGTGATTCAACTCCTTCAACTATTATTGAAAACTGGCTTTGAAGAGCTCAGGCATTGAACGTATAATTAATTATGAATAACATAAAATCCCAATCATTAGGGGGAATCCAGCGTCTCAGGAGACAGTGTATGAATCAAAAGAAAGTTTTCACAATCTCTCACTGAAACTCCAACTGTGAATATGAAACTGGAAACTACTTGTGGGTCACTGAGGGGAGCTGATGACAGCCCAGGACAAGCCAATGGCAGGTTCTCAATCTTATTTACAGTGTTCTGACTTAAGCCCAGCTTCATCTTGCCTCTTTGTAGGCTCTAACCCCTCCGGTCCCTTTCTCTGCTTGTTCCACAAAATCAGTTGGGTGTGCAAGAAATAGCGTTTGATGTTTTATTAATTTGTCTGAGTCTGAGGGTGATGACACGGCCTTTTTAATCTTTCTCTAATTTCTACACAGCCTTTTACATATTCAAAAGTGTTTGTCTACATCGAATATTAAACTCTATTCCTTGAAAAGACACCATAAACTTTTATCGAGGGCAGTGATGGACACGTGAAATCGACTGCGCAGCTATGGCCTCTCTAGATACCATTTTTCATGTTACAAAAGGAAGCATAAAATCTTGGGTTGGTGAAATCAATGACCCTTGGAAAGGAAGGGGTTCTGCACCAACAAATTTAGAATTCCCTTACTAAGGCCAGGTGGCTATAGTGTCCCAGGTAATGCATATTCCTCAATTCCTCTATTAAAAAAACTTGTCACCACTCTCTACTGTGTATCTCCATCTGCAAGACAAGAGCGCCTCCTTCTGCTCAGTCAGACCTAGAGACTGGAATCTGGCAGGAAGAGAGGGCTCTTGTGTGTACCCAACTTAGTCTGTGTGTGTGTGTATGTGTGTGTGTGTGTGTGAGAGAGAGAGAGACAGACAGAGAGAGAGAGAGAGAGAGAGAGAGAGAGAGAGAGAGAGAGAGAGAGAGAGAGAGAGAGAGAGAGAGAGAGAGAGATTCTTGTCATTGCATTGCTCAGATGAGGCCTTAGTAGTTCAGAGTGCCTGACTGACATGAGTAACTTTACCTAGATTGTAAGGTATAGAAATGGTTTTTCAGTTAAGCTCTAGCTGATCTCCAAATCTAGGTATATTCTACTATGCCAAGAGCCACATTCCCTTCTTGTTTCTGTCTTACCTCTACCACTTCATGTCTAAACCAGATAGCAACAAATTATATCATGATTTTTATTTCTACAGTCCCCAGAAAGCTCATAGTTTTGTTTAGATCCACAGGTGCTGAAATGAAGTAACCTCAGTTTCAATGAGTCATCCGCCCTACCGAACAGTTTTCTGAGATTCTTTCGTGTTGGTGGTGGGAGCTGGTTGTGGAGATGTCTGGCTCCTACTGGAGTCTCGGTGACACTCCAAAGGGAAAGGATGATGGTTCAGAAATATAAGGTGCTGCTAAGGGAGGGAAAACAAGTCACAGAAGTTCCTTGGAAAAATTAAGTTTCTAGCACCAGAAACACTAAGCTCAGAAACCTGAGGAAGGAGTTAAGGACTGGACTGACAAAAAAAAAAAAAAATGGAGCATCGGAAAGAAAAGTACAAGGAGAATGTTAAGGCATTAGTGACTCCTCCTTACTATTGAGGAAGAGCTGAGTGATGGCTGGTGCCAGAAACAAGACCTTTGGACCAGTTAGTGTAGGACATTCTGTTTTATTTAGCTTCTCCTGGTTGATTAGAGCTTATAAACTATCCTCTGTTGGACTGTCAGGTTAAGTTAGGATTTTAAGCTTCTTAGGTAGAGCTTTAAGTAGATGAGAGAAATGTTGCTCATTGAATTGACACTCTAGGCTTCATTGATCCACCAATGAGAATGTGATACATAAATTCATTGACAAATGTTCTAATAGCCATCAATGATTTCTGAGAATCTATCCCACCCTCTCTTCTCTAGCAGGGTCCATTGCTTGCCTTCTTCCTTAATTACACCTTCCAGTCATGCTGGACATCATGGGACATGTTGTGCATGACCAGGTCTGGGCTTTGGAGCATGCTGTTCCTTCTGTGGGGACATCCATCAATTCTTTACTTTTCATAGTAACTCACATCTGGAACGAGTCTAGTCATTGTGTCCCCTAGGAAGTCTCCCATAGCTGCCCCCACTCTCAGTCATTTCCATCCTCAATACACGTCAGTTATTTGTTCCTTTTCTGGATTCCCATGACCATCGTAAGTCAGTTTCCCCATTACAAAACACACCTAACACAATCACGGTCAATAATAACAACAGATAACTACAGAGTGCTTACTGCGTTCCAGACATTGTGCTAAGACATGATTCTCATCCCACTGCATAAATGAGCCAGCTGAGTTCAGTGAGGTCAGTTAGTTAGTGTACGCCAAACCCATAGCAAGTAAGTGGAATATATGACATTTAGCCCTGGGCCACTGTATCCACAGCACAAATCTTACATCTTATATTAGACCTTCTGGGGTTTTGTCTCTGTGTTCATGTCACCTGCCAGTTGTAAACTGGGAGATCAGGAACTTATTTCTTAATCATATCTGTCTCTCAGGACCCAGCAAAGTGCTCCTGTTGTCCAAAGGGGGTGATGTTCACCAGAAGCTAACGTGACCTTTCCTTCTGCCTGCAGAAGCTGACCAGGGAAGAGGGCAGCCCTGACGTGATGTGCTCAACGCACAGAGACATTCCATCCCAGGAGAGGTCTGTGTGACGCGTCTGGGAGGCCACCATTGGCCCGGCCACCCCACAGTTGGTGGAAGGGACGACAGCCACCTTCTCCTGTGCCTACCACGTAACCAAAAATGAAGGAGAACTACTGTTTACAAGCCGCCCTGTTGTTCCTGGGTGTGCTGTGCCACAGCCAGGCTTTCACCACGGAGCGGCGGGGCCACCTACGACCCTCGCTCCATGGGCACCACGAGAAGGGCAAGGAGGGGCAGGTGCTGCAGCGGTCCAAGAGAGGCTGGGTCTGGAACCAGTTCTTCGTGATAGAGGAGTACACTGGACCTGACCCCGTGCTCGTGGGCAGGGTAAGCCTGCTGGCACTCAGTGCTTGCTTCTCCCTCCCCCGGCCCAGTCGCAGGGCAAGGCCAAAGGAAAACCCTACCTGGGCGGGGAGGTAGGATTGTCTGAACATCCAGGAAAAGCCGCAAAACCATCGCTCATACGTCCTTGCAGCCTTTGAATTGTTAGTTGTTGTTTTTTTTTCAATTCATAGACTTATCCATGTTAAGAAGACCTCTATATTTCATTTAATGTTATACTATAAAAACTCCATTTTTAAATGGCTGAATGGAAACGCCCATTTTTTATTTACTTGTTCTTCAACTGGGACATTTTCCCACTGCACCCTAACTTCAACCTGGCTGTCTCTCCTCTGCATGCTCATAATCATCTCTGTCCCTTTTAGCATAGTTTCTTTTCTATAATACTTGTCTGTTTATATGTCTGTTTCTCTCACTGGACCCCCCACGTTACTTGCCATTAGAAGTAGTGTCTCCAAGTCCTGGTAGTGAGTGTCACTTCAGGAAGGTCTCTGTAAATATTTGATGCAGTGAATTGATGTGTCATAGAAAACGAGTGGGATTTGGTCCACTCTGTCTTAGGGATAGCAAAATCCAGTTGGGATGATGTAAGAGTCTTAGCACTACTCAGGTCTTGAACTCTCGGTGCACTCGTGTACAAAAAAGATGCAAGTTATAAAGAGAGAGCCCAAAATATGTTTGAAAAATTGACTGCTCACCATCAAATGGTAAAATATTGGCAAAACAGAGGACAGTGACAGTAAGTACAAGGAGCTAGGTGTTCAGATACATAAGAACAAAAACCTACCATGTGCCGGTATAGCTGGAAAACTATCAAAGCGATTTAAAAAACTTAGGATTTGGAGTTGGGTGAGGAAGAAATTGAATACAATGATTTTGAATTTACATGATAGCATTTGGGAGGGAATGAAGGAAAGTTTCACGGAGAACATAATGATAACATGATCTGAAAGAAGAGAGGAGTTCTCCAGTGAAGGGGGAAAGAGGCAAGAGAGACTGAGGGGTACTAATTTCTGAGTCTCAGAGATTCTCAGGCACCTATCTTAGTTGCTCTTTAAAATTGAAACAGCATTCTATATTCATGCAATTGATATATATGAACTCTTCCTTCACCTTAGTATCGCAATAATATTGGTCAGGGTTGGGAAAGTGTCTTTTTGAAGATACAGGCTACAGGAATTTTACTTGCTTACTCCCCATATGGAATAATACCAAAATTATACCCAAATTAGAAGTAGGCATGGGAAGTGGGAAATGGGAACCGCTGTTTCCATGTGGAAATCTTTGGCCGGGAGAATGCCCTACTTCCAGGGCATGGGCTCTGATCCCAGAGGGAAGAGACTTCAGCCATGGCAGGGGCTATGTGGCTTCAGCAATGTGGAGAGCTGTGCATGAACTGTTCTGAGGAAACAGAACCTCTGCTTAGGGACTTTCTCAGTGGGAAGAGCATGTGTGCTAGAGAGACAGGCTGCAGAAGACATGGGACCTGGAGAGCCATTTCAGCATCTCAGCGGAGTCAGCAGTTGTCATGCCGACTACAAGGAACCATTTGGAAAAGGGGTGGGGGTGGGGGTGGGGAGGAAGCAGTGATGGATCTTTAAAACTGAGGCCCCGGACAGTGAGTCAGAAATCAGATTGAATGGGGAAAGCCAGAAACTCGTTGGATCCTCTGAATCTTCCTTTTGAGAGAATGCTCATTTATAGTTGCCATGGATAGGGAACAGACGCCATGACGTGTTCCCTAATAACCTTTGATTTGATGATGACATTCAAGGTTGAGGGCTTTAAGATGCTCTGAAGAAAAATGGAATTTGGCATGGACTTTGAGATTTCATGCAGGAAATTCAGCCCGTGTCATGCTGAGCTCTGCACAGGGAGAAGCCATCAGTCCTTGGAGTTAGGAATTGGCCATGCATGTCTCAGCAACTGGATCCCTCGATAGCACTGAATGGTTTCCCAAAACTGCTTTTTGTGTGGAAGCTAATAAACATCATTGTCAGTTGTACACATCATCTTTGTTGGAGAGGAACAGAAAAGGGATTTATAGCCAACTTTTAAATCAGAAGACAAAGAAGAAAAAACAATGAGTAGTATATATGAAAACTCTTTTTCAGTTACATGATCTACTTGGTAGATGATGAAATAATATTTGTTTAATTCCCCAGAAACTTGCCAAAGTCATATGTAATACAGAAAGAGCCCTAGAAACATGTCTTTTGTGGGCACTCTCATCAAAGCAACCATTTATTTTATTTTTTTCTTGTCCCTCATCCACAAGGCTGAAGCTTTGACTTTTGCCAGATCTGAGGCAGAGAAAATGACCAATTACAAGCCATTGCTGAGAAGTTGGGGAGGGGAGACAGGGGAATGAGGTAGGGATCCTGGTCTCACTGTGAAACATCTGTGAAGACTGGGGCAGTTCTGGAAGTTTATCTTCTGGAAGCCATTATCTAGCTTTCATATTTTACTCACAGACTATCTTATTCATGAGAAATGTGTTTGCCATCACTTCATGACACCTCATAGCTGGCTATGAATAACAAGTTCTGAAGAAAAATATGCTTTTCTTTCCCTTTTTCTAAGAAATCCTATCGACTTTAAACAAAATGATCTTTGTATTTTTGTCATCTGTATCACATATCCCCCTGAGCTGAAATATTTGGTAAGGCACTGCAAATAAGATATTTCGGGGGAAAATTGAAATAATATAAACAATTTTTTAAAGCAATAGATCAGTCTTGCTTTGTCACTCTAGGAAAACCCTCTAGGCCAAGCTTCATCATCATCATCATCATCATCATCATCATCATCATAATTAAAAAGCATTAATGATAATAATGTTAAAATGTCATTCATAATAATACTAAGTGGCAATAATAATAATAAGTATTATTAGTATTATAAATGCCATTTGACTAACACTTTGTAGGTTCTACTGGGTTTTCTTACGTACCAGGTGGAACCAGGGGCTTTTTACCTACTCGGTGACTCTTGAAGCCTGCGAGAGTGGTGAAGCTAATGCTTATCTTTTCCCATAAAGGGCACAATGAAGGCAGCAGAGCTCAGATTAAGGTGAAAACTGCAGAAATTGAAATTGGACAAGGCAGGGTGAGGAAGAGATTACTGCTCCTGGAATAGCGGATATGGCCTCTGGGAGCATTCCATGTTCAGAGCAGGATGAAGGCAGAAAGGCACAGGATGGAGAGTCAGGAGATCCAGATGTTACCCTGGCCCTGCGAAGTGTGGATTTAAGCAAGTACCACCATTTCTGCAGACCTTTTCAATGGAGGACGGCACCTTGGGATGATTAAGTTTTATCTATGGTCTAAAGAAGCTTCGTATGTATCAGCACTGCCACCCACCCTGCTATGACTACTCAGAACAGGCGCATCTTCCAGGAAGGCCGCATCTCCAGATCCTCATACCCACTAGGCCACATAGCAGGTCCTCTGGAAAGGTCTGATCAATGAACTGTTTATAGTAACAAAAACCTAGATGCAACCAGTGTCCTTTGGAAGAAGAGTGCTAAAATAAATATTAGCACGGCACATCCTGGTGGAGCTGTGGTTGGGTGAGCCGCCTCTGGAGGAGCACAGTCCACACATATCCCAAGGATCAGGGCTTGTGTCCTGGGTCCAGGGGGGACAACCAGTGGGGACAACTGAGTAAAAAGAAATAAAATGCTTCCTCCTCCTCTCTCTTCCCACCTGCCTGCCTACTCACTTTTATTCCTGCCTGCGCCTTCCCTTTAACAAAAAACGAAGAAAAGAAATAGTAATATCCATAGACTGGATGAAGTAAATCCATGTGTACCAATGTGGAAGAGTCACATGATATGATGGTTAGAGGAAAACAGAGGTGAAGAGTAGTGCATGCACTATGCATTTCATTGGGTAGAAATAAACGGAGCGCTTATGTATCTCTTTAGATACACTTGCATATGCATAGAATGTGTCTTAGAGGATTCACAAGAAACTGGTACCATTGGTCTGAGCAGGGAAAATGAAGGAATGGAAATTGGAACTAAGAAGACATACTTATTACAAAATGTTTGCTTTCTATTATTTATAAGATGCATATATTTCATTCAAGATAACAATATGTGTCTATTTGCATATATATTGCATGTGTATATACACCTGGGGGAAGGGAGAGAGAGAAAATGAATCTTCGAATTTTAAACAGATGTTTATAACCCGGCTTTGCTACTCCCCAGCTGCACGGCTGTGGCCAAGGCAATGATCTTCTCTGAAATTCCATTTCTTCATTTGTAAGATGGGGCGAGAACATCTCCTCTCACGGTGTGTGTGTGCGTGTGTGTGTGTGTGTGTGTGTGTGTGTGTGTGTGTGTGTGTGTGTACCAAGAGTGGATTATAGCAAACAGCATGTAACTGAATCTATTTTCCCATTGCATGTCACATGGAATTACAAATCTGATTTCTCTTTTCCTAGCTTCATTCCGATATTGACTCTGGTGATGGGAACATTAAATACATTCTCTCAGGTGAAGGAGCCGGAACCATTTTTGTGATTGATGACAAATCAGGGAACATTCATGCCACCAAGACATTGGACCGAGAGGAGAGAGCCCAGTACACGCTGATGGCTCAAGCGGTGGACAGGGACACCAACCGGCCACTGGAGCCGCCCTCGGAATTCATCGTCAAGGTCCAGGATATTAATGACAACCCTCCCGAGTTCCTGCATGAGACCTACCATGCCAATGTGCCCGAGAGGTCCAACGTGGGTGCGTATGCCCGGGAGATCCCCTCTGCCTGTGGCCTGCTGTCTCTGTGGGTGAGGGGGCTGGTGCCCATTCTCCCAGATCAGAATGTAGAATGTAGGCTGTATTTTCTGTGGCAAAATAAGAAGGGAAAAAAAATTAATTCATGTGACTAAAGTTTCAAATGTTTTAAATGCATCTGCAGTTTTAAAATCTAAAGTTATAAAACATGAGGCATTGCGTAAGCATGGAAATAACATGATTGAATTCAGGTATCCTGGCTCTAATGCTTTTTAGCTATGGGACTGGGAACAGTTAAGTCTGTTTTCTTCGCCTCAGTTTTCTCCTCTGTAAAACATAAAGTAATCATTTCTAGTTTTGCCTCTAGTATTAGAGGTCATATGCTTTTAGTAACAAGCTCATGTTGATGATCAATAAGTGATAGTGATGGCAGTATTTGTTGCATATAGGCATGGTGCTAGTTAATGATTTATATGCACGATTGCACTTACTCTTTGTAGTGGTTCATCTTTGCAAAGAGGTGGGGTCTATCTGACATATTTTGCAGATGGGAAAAGCAAGCCAGAAAGAGGTTAACTAATATATCCAAGGTTATCTGAGCTATTAAGCGAATCCAGAATACACACTTAACCATGACACTATGTCACTGTCTATTAGAATAATTCAGAAGCAGTTATGTCTTTTCACTGTGCCTAAAGATACATTGCATTGTTATAGGATAATTCTCTGAAGGATTTTTTCTGGCAGTATCTTTCGTTTGGCATTATAAAATCCATGTAGCTAGAGTCATTTTGAAAAACTTGCTTCATTTTAAGAAAGGTTCATCTTTCAGACAGTGAGCAGGGTGCTTGCTTTGTTCAGGGATTGAGTCTGATTATTTGAATCAGTGATTCAGGGCTCAAATGAATTTAAAAATCATCAGGATTAAAACATCCATTTTACAGATGAGATAACCAAGAACCAGGAATGAGACTCAGTCTGTTCAAGAGTTACATGTAGAAGTGATCCAAGAACCTAAGCTTCTTTCACTTTGCAAATAGAGCCTGTGATACTGAAAAAAATAATAATTTCCTTCTTCAGGTAAATTTAGTCATTTCTTATTCTTCATGAAAGCCAGACTGAGCCATTCCTTTGCTTTCTTCTCTTCCCTGTCCTTATCTCTCCATTTTTGCTAGAGATTTTAATGAGAGAGATCAAACATCAACTAAATCCACGAATGTCAAGAGCTCAGCCGGAGGGAAAAGACTGATTACCAAAAAGGATACTTAGGGAAATTTTCATTGTTCTCAACTCTGGAGGCTCCTTGATGTTCGGGATAATGCCCAGATTCCTACCATGAATAATAAAGTAGAATGTATTTTCACACAGTTCTGGATTGAAAGTATGGCCATGCCATGCCTCTGACAGGGTAGGCCACCCGAGACAAACCCCACGTCTTTCTCAGTTTCCTCTGATGAGGATTAAATAAAGTAGATGTAAAATACAAAGAGTTGTGATGGACTTAGTGGCATTCTAAAAGCAACTTAAACATAAAAAAAAAAAATAATTTCCCTAGCTGTTTCATGATGGTAGATAATACAGCTTATCTACCTTATAAATGTCCATACATAGAATAGTGCCTGACTATGGGGGAAGATCTCAGAAAAAAGTTGTTGGTAAGGAATAATGAATTACAGAAGAGTAATCAGAAAAAGAAGCAAGTTTTACACCAGGTGAAAACTGCTGACAACCTTGTAATTTAAAAGGCTTGGCCCTGCCGTTGAACCTTGTTTCTCTGCTGAGTACAGCATGGGAAGAAGTTGGGTTTGGTTGCTTGCTGGATTAGGGTGAGACTTCTGATTCTGACTATAACTCACTTTGTAAAAGTGATGGCAAAACATTATACCTCTCACACCCAAAACCTCACAAATACAATGGATGGGGGAAAAATTTTAAAAACCAGGGCAGAGGGACACTGGTGGAATAAATGAAATGCAGCCCCAGCCAGTGCCTGGCACGGAGGAACTCGCTCACGGCCTGTTCTCACGCATCCATTCTGGAGTCCAGTGTGCCATACCCTCAGGTACTAGGGAGAAGCAAAACCCAGAAATTTCTCTTGGGAAAACAGAATCTCATCCTTCTTCAATTCCTGGGTTTCCTTTTGCTCTGACCCACAAGTGCTCACCAGATGTTTCCTGGTGGTTTCTATTATTTGACTACCAGACCTGTGAGAGGTGGGAAGATGCAATTTTCATGCCAGTGGGGAACAACAGTCTGTACAATATTTATAGCCATAAATTAATTAAAATGTAGCATTAGCAGCCATTTTATTACATGCAAAGCAACACTAAAATGATGTATTTATTGCTCTGCTACGGATGGAAGACTGCACTCTGTCCTTTCATGAAAAGCAATTCATCATTAATTATCCTTTATTATACACTTTGGGAAGATTTTTATTTAATTATTTGATATACTGAACATTTCAATCGCATGGGTCTTAGAATGTTTTTGCAATAATGCTCATATTATTGTTTTAACTACCGAGCATAGCAGGGTGTGCTGTGGCTACAGAAAGCTCATGTTTTAACCTATGGAAATGCAGAAAATGAGAAGGAAGATTATTTTAGAGTCATAGAAAAATGCAAGCATGTTGAGTAATTGTGTGGTTTTCTTCAGCTTTTAATATTAAGATGAAGCTTTGTATACTAGAATATCCTTTGCTTGAGGCTAATGAATTTATTCCACTTTTAAGGGACGTCGGTGATTCAGGTGACAGCCTCAGATGCAGATGACCCCACCTATGGAAACAGTGCCAAGTTAGTGTACAGTATTCTGGAGGGACAGCCCTACTTTTCTGTGGAAGCACAGACAGGTACTGTGACCTGTGATTTGTGACATACTGTGAATAAGGAGCCCAGACCTGCTCACTAAACCTATCCGATTCTGTTTTTTCAAATGTAAAAAGGGTCATTGCCTCTTTTACGCTCTCTATACCTGTGCCTGCCAGATACTGAGCAGTCAGTGGATTCAGTGAGGGTTTTGATGAGAAGTAGCCTACAGAAATAGTTATTTATTGTTTCTGCCTGCATGTCATCATTTATTCATTTAACAAATATCATCTTAAAACACCAGTTTACATCTGAAAATTAAGTCTGAAAATTATCTTAACATTCTTGGCGGGTCAGCATTAAAGGACGGTAGAACTTGAAGGCTGATATAAAAACTGGCAGTTCTCAAAGCTTGCTTGAAGACCGCTGGGCAGGATGTGTGAGTAGGTGTTTATGTTCAAGAATGTTTGGAAGGCAACATTCCCAATATCCTCAACTGAGTTTATAGATTCCCAATTGGGCATTAACGTCCAAAAGAAGACTGCAATTTTCTAACAGGAATCAAATTGTAAACCAAATAGAAAACAAATATAACAACCAGGACCAAAGTATTTCTCTTCTTTTACACCAAATTTGACTCTATGATTCTTTCATTAGAATAAATACTGAAATCCTGTGAACATTGCTTATCTACAGTCTTATCCCAAAACCCCTTTGTTTTTCAACAATATGCTTATTATATTTCAAAGATGCTTACAAATAATTACCATTTATTGTTGTTAAAATGATCTATCATCTATCTACCTACCTATCTACCTACCTACCTACCTACCTACCTACATATCTGTGATTATATGTATATACCAGCTGATAATCAGAAATTTGCTCATTGACAGGATATAATTTCCATTTACCTATGTGATCACTTATTTGAACCACTTCACCTCAGAATACTATTTATGGAGCTGCTTGCTAGATCATCAAAGGCATCTCCCTTTAGCCTTTCTAGACTAATCAAAGATACATGTGGGGGCTGTGTGTCTGATTTTTGAGACTTAAAAACTAGAGGTAGGACTCAGTTTCAGCCTCTTTGTCTCAAAAGTCAGAAACGGAACCTCCACATTTATCCTTGGTTAGTCTGGAAATGCTAAATGAAAATTATATAATAGACAAGGAGAATGCTGAGAAACATACAAATGTCAGAAAGTAAGAGAGAAATGGACTAAAGGCTTCCGTCATGATCTCTTTATATTTCCAGTATAAATATCTACAGAGAGAAAAGGCTTGTACATTTTCCAAGAGATTTAAGTGGACATGTTTTTCACATGCTAATGTAATATACAGGGATATTATAGAATTTAATCATTAATTCATAATTATTGTAAAGGATAGGTAAGAGTAGACAATGTTTACACAAGCATTATGTATATCTTTCACCCACTTAATTCACTCTTTTAAAATGTAATAGTAACACTTGAATGTATTGCATGAAATACATGCCTCTCATTTTTAGATGAATATGGACAATAAAAATATTTCTAAGAACTGCATTCAGTGATAGACTTTCAAAAAAGTCTGCTGAAAGTACAACAGCATGGGCTTCATCACAGATACCCATGCAATGGGCCCTCAAATACTGAAGTCTTTTGGGATCTTTAAATGTTTTTCACCTGAAACAATGATGTTATTACTTGAATTTATCATGCAAAATGTAAAATATGTAAAAATGTAATACTCTGTTAATAATTATGACAACATACTGGAGAATATAGCTACAGGATGTTGAAATGTTTGCTTTGGACTCTAATTATTATGTTTCAGTGAGTCTTCTATGAAGGCAGATCGCTCTTATTCATCTTTGCTTCCCTGATGCCTAGGGGATCATAAATGAATATCTGTTATGTTTCCTGTTCTCCTGCCCAGGTATCATCAGAACAGCCCTTCCCAACATGGACAGGGAAGCAAAGGAGGAGTACCACGTGGTGATCCAGGCCAAGGACATGGGTGGACACATGGGTGGACTCTCAGGGACAACCAAAGTGACGATCACACTGACCGATGTCAATGACAACCCACCAAAGTTTCCACAGAGTAAGTAGGTGGGCTGACTTTCACTTTTCAGTGGTGTCACAAGTCAGCTCTGTCTTCTCTGACCAGCTCCTCTGCACTCATCTTTCAAGATGGAATCTAGAAAAGTGGAGGGTTTTTATATCATTCTTGAAGAAATGAAAACAACAGTAAAACACAAGTTTGAGCAGAGGTAGTAGTAGAAAGAGGAAATGTAAAAAGTTCCACAACCCTGGAAAGAGAACATCTACTTTTCTAGGTATTGTGTTAGATACTAGTGATCACATCTAGTAATTCATTAACCTTTCTCTGTCTCAGTGTCCTCATTTCTAACCTGATTTTAACTGTACCTGATTCAGTTACCAGCTTTGTAATAAATTGCCCCAAACCTTTGTAATTTGAAAAAATAATAATCATTTATTTTTATCATGAGTCTGTAATTTGGGGAAAAAAAAAAAAAAAAAAAACTTGGAGGAGACAGTTTGTTCTGTTTCCATAGCATCCACTGGGACACTTGACAGGGACTGGAGGACCAGTTCCAAGGTGGCTCACTCACTTGGCTGTTGAGTTGGTATCAGTTCCTCTCCATGTGGTCCTCTCCCAGGAGTGACTTGGATTGGTTCTGAAATCAAAAGCCTCAAGGACACCAAATAGAAACTATGTCATCGATTGCAGCCTAGCTTTGGAAATCACATCACATCATTTCCACTGTGGTCATTAAGACTGCCTCAAATTAAGTGGAGTCCTTGCAGAGCCTACCTTTCAAAGGAAGTACAGTCAAAGTCATGGTGAAGAGAAAGCGTGTGGGGTAGGAGATATTGGTTTGGCCATTTCTAGAAAACAAAATCTTCCCAAAAACCTAATTATAGGATGTTGTTAGAAGTAAATAAGTTAGTGTAATATTTTACAGTGATACCTGGCATAAATTGCCATTAGTAATGTTAGCCACTGTCATTATCTGGGGTCTTGGGGCCTTTCTACCAAATACACAGGATTACTGAGGAAAATAAACTAATACATAAATATTGAAAGGTTGTTATTAATAATCATAATTATAGCATTGCCATCATTTAATGAATTGTTACTACTCTTCATTAGAGTCAACATTTTGCAGATAAAACTAGGTTCCGTGAAAAGTGTAGTGTATCCAAAAAGGTAGCCAAGCCAGAATTTGAATGCAAACTGTTTATATATGTATAGTCAGAGACAAAGATACAGTATGAGCACAGTGATGCTGACAGTGCTGGGACACCGGTGTTCACCATGGAATTGTCTTTTTCACTAGATTAGGAAAGGGTCCGGTAGAGCCTATGAGTTTATTACCAAAGAGATGACACTTTTTTCAAATGCAGGAACAAGGAAGGTAAGCAAATATGATCCCAGGAAGGCACCATAGTCATTCAAAGGAATACAAAGACAACATTCAACGCACGGGAGATACTGACACAGGATTACACGGCAACAATGAATTTCACTGGGTTCCAAAGAAAAGACTGCTTGTCTGGTCAGGCTAAAGTTTCAGCATTCCCAGTAAGCCTAAGGGTCATAAAGAACTCTGAAAAAACTGCCTGCTCCTTTATCCACATGATAAAATTGTCTGAAATGTTAGATTTGTTAGATTGAAAAGGCCAAGTTGGATTATTAGTAGGTAGCCATCAATGCCCTTGATCATGTGCAGTCATAAAGTGACTTCGTGCGTGTGCAGATACCGGATTAATAATGAACTTGAATAAGATTTGGAGAAAACCAACTCAGCTGGTTTTTCCAAACTTTCATGTAAATTGATAATTGTCTAGAGATTCCCACCTGTCACTTGTCCTTTATTATGTAGGACATGGTGTGATTAAGTTGAACATGAGTCTAAACTGAAAGAATTCAAAACCAAATAACATAGACAGAGTACTGGAACTGATCAAATCTATGTAAAGGGAAACCAAACCCAAAACCACTTGGGTAACGTCCAAATCCATACATTTTAGAACTGGTGGAGGCAGGGTTTTCACCCTTCGCCTGTCTATATTGTTTCAAACAGAATATTTTTAAAATATAAAAATGCAAATAAGAACATCTCTTGCTATTCTGTATGCATTTGTTATATTTTTACCCAGAACTTTGGCCATTTGGTCTCTTTCTCAGCAATTTTTTTAAACCCAGATATTCACAGGATTTGCTTGCTCCGTTCCTTGAAGGGAGTTCAGGTGCCTTTTCTAAGGGGTGTCTTCTCTGACACCCTGTTCAAAGTCACTCTCTCTGTCCCTTTTTCTCCTTCTCACCCACATGTATTCACAGTCACATACACGTCTACGTACACACAGACCCACATCTCAACACATTCATACATACAGTCACACTCATGCGCACACATACTCATATCACATAAGCACACACGCTCAGGCACACTTTCCCGCATACACCATCACACGCACATACCTAAACACACATTCACACAGTGTCTCATTACCTTTTGATACTGTACCGTAATTTGTCTTTTTGAAAGCAATAACATCAAAGTAGATAGACATTTGTTATTTGTTTTTCCCTTTTGGTGTGCCTCATCAAGGGCACCATCCTGATGGTTGTGTTTACAACCGAGTCTTTAGGAGTGCTAGGACAGTGCCTGGCGTGTGTTAGTTTCCCAGTAAATATACATGGAAAGACCACATTCTGGGAAACCTGCCCAGATAAGGTCATGCTTGATCGAATGCTAAAGAAGTAAAGTAAGAAGAAAATCAAGTATACAGAAAGAAAGGTCATTATCTTGAAGAGCAAAATTTGTGTTTGATTTTAAAATAAATATGGTACTCTGGAAGGCATTAAAACAGAGAAAGATTTTTTTTTTTTTTCTGGACATTTGATGGTGCCATATGTGAGCCTTGGAATTAATTCAGGGTCCATCTTGAAGACATGAAAAGAAGTCTATAAAGATACACGTGGTTCTCCATCATTTCCTGATGGGAAATGTAAGTGAGCACTGTTTTCCTTCTCCAAATGTGGGAGGTAACCCCACAATATCACCCTAGACCCCAATATTGTTTCATCATCCTTTGCAGAGCACATTTCTTTGACAAGCAGGTCATGTGGGAGCTTCCTCCCATCCATTCACTTCTTTCATGTTTTCAATCAATAGAAAGTTCAATTTCAAATCCTTTGAGAAATTTATTGGAATGCTATGAAATCTGAAGTCATACAGCTGCCAAATAAAAGGGGAAATAAAATAGATGTCTTCTTCTTCTAGGCGTATACCAGATGTCTGTGTCAGAAGCAGCTGTCCCCGGGGAGGAAGTAGGAAGAGTGAAGGCTAAAGACCCAGACATTGGAGAAAATGGCTTAGTCACATACAATATTGTTGATGGAGACGGTATGGAATTGTTTGAAATCACAACAGACTATGAAACACAGGAGGGCGTGGTGAAGCTGAAAAAGGTGAGTTAGTGTAAGGAATCAGATACATCAGTGGGGTGAGGCTGCTCTGTCAAAGCAGCACTGCAGGGAATGGGAAGCTGAAGGTTAAAAAATGAGAATATTAGCAACGGGGGTTGACCTGACTTTGCAGTGAGTGCTGAGCTCTGGGGAGATAACACAACTGGATTCCAGGAGCTAGCAAAACAGGTTGATAATGCCTGCCTGCAAGTGCTAGTTATCACTTGCCTGATTTGACAGTTTCCCCATGGAAGGAGACACAGCTAATCCAAATCTAGATTCAGAGAAAGTGACCCTGAGTGTGCCCCCCACCCCACCCACACATACTGTCTTTTCCCTGTCAAACATTGTCCATCCAGCTAGACTCTTCAGGACTTTTTCCATCTTAAACATTCAAGGTTTCCCACATTGCTGGACCCTCTGTGAAACTGAAACCAATCCTCTGTTGATTTTCTCTTAAAATTGAACTTGAGAAATCATAATAGTATACCTTCCCTTTTGGCAGAGAAACTATTGCTAAAAGTGTGTCCTTGGAATTAATTCACCACAAAGGATTTATTGTGTGTTCTTATTTTGTTTTTAAAAAGTTGGCATTTACTCAATATGAGATATTGGCCAACATCTGAGCCTTTTACAAGCATTTATTTCTCTTTCATGAAAATCATACCAAATAGATAGCATTATCCCACTGGACAATGATACCTCAATTTAATTATGAGGAGATTAGGGCTCAGACAGATTAAACAATTGAACTCAGTCATAGTCACACAGCCAGCAACTCAGAAACATCGACTCAAACCTGGGGTGTTCTTGAACAACTTCCCTCTCAAGGCATTTTGGAATTGGGTGGGCTAGAAAAGATTTTCTAAAGAGAAACCAGAAAGGAGTCACCTTCAAGTAAAGAAACAGCTACAGGATATTCTAAGACAGTTTCCCCCCAATTTACCACTTGAGGAATCAACACCTCTCCGTCATCCAAGCGTATGGAGCATTAAATCTGAATTGGATGATGGGATTACCTTGGTTTTAATCAAGCATTCATTTTCAGCTTGGTTTTACAGCATGAATATTAAGCACCTTGGTGTGATAGGAAAGATTGGACTGTAATACTGATTTAAAAAAAAAATGTAATTTGAAGAATCAGCAAAGTAGCTGGAGAGGAGGCCTGGGTGAGGTGGGGGAAGATGCCTGGGAGGAATCTTCCATTAAGGGGAGCAAGGAGAGACAGGCTCTAGGAAACTGACTTTTTGCAGCAATGGAAAGCATTGTTAGGCTTGGGAGAAATATTATAGGGCACAGAACAGAAAAGGTAGTAGTAAAGCTGTTGTAAAAGAATATGGATGTTGGGGTGAACTTTAGATCCTTGGAGATATCAGTGTAAGTGACAATGAATGGTGTATGCAAGGCAGTGTAGTCATCAGCCACTAGGGGCTGGGGTAATCATTTCCTCTGGTTTCTCCTCTGGAAAAATAGCTGTGTGGATTGCTTGTAGCACAGGGCTGTCAACTTACCTCGTTAATTAATATTACTATTCCTCTTGCCTGACACTGACATATGAGCCATTGACAGCAGCAATTCCTGCGTCCCATCCTTTGCTGTTTAAGTAATTGGGTAGTTGGTTATGCTAAGGTTGTCACCTGTTTTTACTGTATTCAGGGCATAAACACACACTGTGTCTCTAAAATCCTGAAATATTTAAATCACCCCATGAAACTCACACATCACAAATGAGCTCTCTGCATATGATTAATTTGCACATCCCCCCTCCATTCAGTGTGTTTATCCCAGGCAGAGGAAAATCTTCTATAAAGCACTGATGTTTAGATTTAGAACAGAGTTAGATGTTATTTCATGTGTAAAAGAACATGCGCTTAAACTTGCACCACGCAGTTCCAGATGGCCGCCAGGAAATAGAGGCGGATTTAACAGAGTAAAATGACATGTCAAACATTATTTGTGATCTAACAGACAAAAGTATACAGAGAGATCATAGAAACATCTTTGTCTCTCAAACATATCTTTAACATAGCATTTCCACACATTTCTTGAATTTCAGTCACCCATTTTTCCACCAAGATCTACTGAGGTCTGATTGTGAGGCAGACCCTTTGAGGGAGGCAAGGCATCTAAAAGTTGAAGACAGAGAGTCCTGGCCACAGAGAGATCCTAATTTAGCAGGACAATTAAGTGCAACGACAACTAAGATCAGGTTTTCTGAACCTCTGCGCTGTTATCCTTTCTGGGAAAATACTTTGCAGTGACAGGTTGTTCTGTGCTTTGTAAGATATTTAGTAGCACCCAGGCCTGTCCTCACTAGATGTCAGTAAGCACACATAACACCCCATTCCACTAGCTCACATAATGTAAAAAAGAAGAAAAAAGTTCTAGACATTACCTAATATCCCCAGGGTGGGTGGGGAGGAGGAGGTAGAGCAGAATGACTCCCCAGCTGAGAACCAATTCTAATAAAGTGTGATCAAATCTATGAATATGACTCATGAATGACTTCTGACAGGGAAATTCTTGAGCTGAGTCTTGCTAGATGAGTGGGAATTTACCAGATAAATAAGGAGAGGAAGGGCAGAAAAAAGAGATCTCATGAATAACTGGAATAGATGGACACCTTGAAGAAAGCTGAGCACGTTCAGCATTGAGAATCCTGAGCTACACACAATGGGGCCAGCTGAAAAACTATTGTTGAAATTCAAGGGAGAAATTCAAGGAACCGAAGAAGGCAGGATTGAAAAATTCAAGTGATAATTAGGAGGTAGAATCATTTGGATGTGGAGTAACTTAGGAAGTAATCACATTAAGTATTTCCTGAGCACTGTCTGTCAGACACCTTGAGCTTCACGCTTACAATGGTGCGTAAGACAGAGAACCTGCCCTCAGGATAGACAATCTCTGTGTGGTTAGCTGAGTGCAAAATAAAGATGAGACTTGTAGATGGCTTGGGGATAAACTTGGGGAGGAAAATCCAATCTGTTCACTGCTATGCCCTTGACTGAGGGGGACTCCCATTTATTGCCAAGAGATCCCAACACAGTTTCTGGGCTATTTATTTTCAACTCAATAAACTCCTTGTAAAACAGTATGAGAGCTGCATTAGAAGGCATTTTAAATATTCCCTATTTTCATAAAACTCCTTTTTATGTCCAGTTTTTCTTTATATTTTTGTCTACATATATAAAATATATGGATATCTAACATTTAACACAGTTGCAATCATAGAGTGATCTGATTTGTTAATTTAATGCCACATCATAAACATTTTACATGCTGTTATATAATACACATAATCATTTTTAATGACTCCACAACATCCCATCCTATTGATGGACCATTATTTCCTTAATAAAATCTCACAGTTGGATTTGGTGTTTGGGGTATATGTTCCCCCTGATTAGATATAACCCTCCAATATAGCTAACAAACATCATGCATTTTCGAATACTGCTTGTTTTGTTTTTCTGTTGAATTAATCCCTCAGGGAGAATTTTCAGAGGTGGGATTAGTAAACTTGGGTGTATTAAGATTTTTATGGTTTATGTCGTGTGTTGCCTCATTTAGCTTTATTTCAACTACTCATAACATGGATATAAATGTTCTCATGGGAAACTACCTTAATTTTTTTTTTTTTTTGAAGGAGGCCAGGAATAAATATAGGCAAATGCTTTCGTGTTTTCCATCCATCAGCCCTGTTCCTCATTCAGTCAAAAAGATCGGTGCATATGATCACTTGGTAGAATCATTACTTTGCAATGGGGAGATGATCAATCTCCCAGCAAAGATCAGTAAAACTCAATAGAGTCCTTTGGAATTCTTCCCTCCTAGCAGAGGAGGGAAATGAAGGGATACAGAAGGGTAGCTAAGAGACCACACAAATCTTCTTTGGGCTGCTGAGGAACGCTTCACAAGGCAATGAGGCTCGGGTTGGCCACCAGAAGACTTAAAATCTCCAATGTAGAAAAGGACATTCCAGACAAATGTTTTGCAAAGATTTAGGGAGTTTTGCTTTGGATCTGAAAAGTATCTGCCCAATAACATAGGCCCTTCATCCTATGCATCAACCAAGTTAAAAAA
Source organism: Solenodon paradoxus (assembly GCA_004363575.1). NCBI lineage: Eukaryota > Metazoa > Chordata > Mammalia > Eulipotyphla > Solenodontidae > Solenodon > Solenodon paradoxus. The sequence continues at coordinate 172,147 of RJWH01002883.1, forward strand.
AGATCTGCTCCCAAAGCACCAAGAGATTCTCTGAGATTACAAAATTTCTCCCTGCCTGGTCTCACGTTCCAGTTTTTGATTTTGTCTCATAGTTGTAGACATTTGTGAGAAATTGCAGCAATCTCGTACTTCCTGCCTCTAAGTCTCATTCTTTCTGCTGTTCAGTAACCCAGGGAGGGATTAAGGAACTGCTGAGTCCAAGAAAGGCAGAGCAGCTGGGAGCAGCATGAGCTGGAAAAGGAAAAGGAAAATATTCCTTGGCTCTGCAGAGATGAGGGTGGAAAGATGACGGAAAAAATGTCAAGACATTGAATGTGTTTAACCTTCTTGAAATTGGAATCATCCTTAGTTTGGAGGTTGGTAGAATTAGGTCAGGATTAGGCCCTGTGATTATATGCCCATTCAAAACAAGTGCTGGTCAGGCAGATGCTTACCTAAAGGACCCAACTTTTTCCAAACTTTTGGCAGTGCAGCTTCATCCAGAGTGCTAATCAGAAAGTTCTGTTTCTTTGGCACGCAGACTTGTTTCTCTGCTACGGTTTTTCTTTCACTCTTTGCAGATTGATCACTGTACCTCATTTCATTCAGAATTAAGGAGTATTGTACCATTAATTAATCTCCCATTAGCTGCAGCCACTCAAATGCTGTCTCCATTTTTTCATGTATTTGTAAAATCGATAGTTGATCATGATTTTTCTTTAAACAAAAGGGTTTTTTATGTTTATGCATTTTTTCTTTACAAGGAAGCATTGTTCTCATCATCCTCTCACTTGCTATAAATAGAAGATAACCTGAAAGTGAACAAGCGACACAAAGCCATGTCATCGCCGCCTAGCTAGAGATTGGCATCACAGTCTCTAAAAAGGGAAATTAGAAAGTTTAACAGCCACGTTAAAAATTGAACAGTATCCTGAGATGTTCTTCTTGATGCATTTGGGAGTGAAAGAGTTGGAAAAAGAATAATTGTGTAAATAAGTAATTTGTCATTTAACAAACCCAAAGTTACCCATAATCATCTTATTGGCTACTGCTGATAACGGTCCCCAAATTTGGGAAATGCTGCATGTTGGATGTCAGAAACTTAAAAAAAAAAAAAGATTCCTGTAGATGTGTCTATGTGTGAAGGGGGTCAGTCATCTAACAAGACATAACTTTGCTCATTGACTGAAATTCAGTGCATATTTTTTATCACTAGGATTCTTAGTACTTTATAGAATGGGTACAACATTTATATTTGGAGTGCTTTCATTCCTTTACTCAGGTGATTTTGCAGGGACAGCCTGAGAGTTGTTATAGAAAACGTGGCTCATTTTAGATGATGGGGCCCTTCTATATCTATCCTGCTCTTTGAATTATCCCTTCAAGCACATTCCAAGCAATTGATTTGTCTGATTTTCTGACCAAATGGCTCAGGTAATTGGATATTGAATAGACACTGATTTTCTCTCTTTGAGGAACTATTCACTCTCCCCTATAAAACAATCAGGTCTTTTCTCCTTCATTATTCTTTCGAGGAATTGGTTGTCAATCTTCCCTTCTTTCCTGCCAGCCTGTCGATTTTGAAACCAAAAGAGCTTACAGCTTGAAGGTAGAGGCAGCCAATGTGCACATCGACCCAAAGTTCATCAGCAACGGGCCTTTCAAGGACACAGTGACGGTCAAGATTGCAGTAGAAGATGCGGATGAGCCCCCCATGTTCTTGGCCCCAAGTTACATCCATGAAGTCCAAGAAAATGCAGCCGCTGGCACTGTGGTTGGGAGAGTGCATGCCAAAGACCCTGATGCTGCCAACAGCCCGATAAGGTACAAACAGATCTATTTTAAAAGCCTGGATGGGGAATTTTAGAGGCAAGAGGTTTTAGGAAAACCCCATGGGAAACACATCTTTCAGTTTCAAAAACAGTCCAAGGTGAGAGATTCAATGTTATGCCAGTAAGATTGAGATTTACAAGACACAAGTTCAATTCTATCTCACTACTGACTTTTTGCACAGGCTGGTTAAAGCTACATCACTTCTCTGTGCAGCAGATTTCCCAGTGTGCCCTGAGCTGGGCCCATCTGCCTCAGGGTACTGTGGTACAGTAAAAAACATGATTGTGAATTAATGATAATTGTGCTATACTGAATACCTATGCTTCAGTTACTGTACTAGGTGTACTTGACATGGGATCTAATTTGTTCCCTCAACTTTATGTTGTGTAGAAATCATTAGCCCTTAAACAGAGAGGAAACGGGGCTCTGCAAGGCAAAGGGACTGGCCCGGAATTACACAGCCAGGACAAAGGCTAGGAAAGCAAGCCCTAACTGCTGCTGAGGTCACAAAGGGCCAGACAAATTTTGGGTGCTTTTTGGATTACAAACACAGTTTTTGTGACTTCAAAAAGCAAGATAGAAAGTGATTCAGAATCCTGTCTACCCTCACCCCCGTAACCTAAGTTAATGACTAACGAGGCTGATGATGAAGAAAGACTAAAAGGCTTGACTCACAGACTCAAGACACATAGAGCTGCCTGAAACCTGCCTGGGACTGGATTCTAGCAGGTGTTTCTTCTTTCCTGATCACTCCTTTACTTCCTTTCTTGCCGGGATTCCTTCCTACGCCTCCTCATGGGCTTCCACCTAACTTTGTATCATCAATCCTGCAAACAGGGTGCTCATTTTAAAATGCACATCCAAACATCACATCATAATTCAGGTAAACAGCAAAATCAACACCCAAAACTATGCCCCATTGCCTTCTCCTCCAACATAATCTCTACTCTGTTACTGAAAGACTCTTCTTTGAGCCTTTCCCCATCTCTGGCTCTGCCTTGCTGAGCTGTCTCCTTTGTACTCAGACTCTGCAGCAGCTGACCCGGGCTATGTCCTGCCCTCCATAGAACTTGCTCTATCTTACGTTCTTCCTGCTCTCTCCTCTCTTTCCAACTTGCCGTATGATACTCATTTTTCACACCTTCACTTAGGTGTCACCTCCTTTAGGAATTCTTCCAGGGCTCCCTACTGATGGATCAGAGTCAGCTTCCACCTCACAGTGCTTGCCATACTCTATCACGGTGACACCTATAACTGTGTGTTGGGCTCAGCACACTCAGAGAGGCCCAAGGACATGTTTGTCTACTTTGGGGGTTAATAAGCTATAGCTGATAGAACAAATCCAACCACCATCTGCATTTTCAGGAACCTCTATGCTGTTTTCCACAATGGCTGCATCCTGAAGAGGGATCTGCATGTTCATTGCAGCTTTAGTCAAGACATAGGAACAACCTAAGTGCCTGTGGTGGATGAATGGATAAGCAAAATGTGGCATCTACAAACAATGGGCTATTATTCATCCTAGAAAAGAAGGCAGTTCTGCCAAGTGTGATAATGTGGATGAATCTGGAGGACATTATACTGGGTGACAAAAGCCAGACACAGAAAGATAACTATAACTTGAAATTACTTACACGTGGAATCAAAAAAGTCAAACTCAGAGAGACATTGTCAAACAGTGGTTGCTAGAGGCAGGCTAGTGGGTAAGGAAAAAAGGATGTTGGTCAAAAGGTATGACTTTCAGTTATAAGATAGATAAGTTCTTGCGGTCTGACATGGTAACTACAGTTAAGAAGGCACGGTACATTTGAAATTTAGTGAGAATAGTTCTTAAGTATTCTTACTACACAAAGGATAATATCAGTATAATGTGATATGCTAATTGCTTAACTGTGGTGATTATTTGCATAAGTTATACTAATATCAAAATACCACACTACCCACATTAAATATATACATTTTTTAAGTTGTCAATCACAACGAAATAAAGCTGGGGGTGGGGCAGGGATAGATCTGAGGATAAAAGGCCTTGGACAATAGAGTCCTAGAGGGCAGAAGGGAACCGCAAATGTAAACTTTGTTCTGTGACCTTCAAATATTTGCATGTTGAGCCTTCTGAGAAAACAGGAAGAAGATAGGTCCAGACAAGATGCTGCATGAAGCTATTGAAGTTAGTCCACTGATAACCTTAGGCTATGACTGCTTTAGGATCCTATAGATGAGACTCAGAGAGATGATGTAAATGCCTCAATGTCACAAGGCCAGTCAGAGTTGGAGACTGGGTTTTTATCCATATCTGTCTTGAATCAATTTTTAGTTTTTGATTCTAACCAAGTAGCCACTAATGAAAAGATTTCCTAAGTTTTGAATACTGAGCTCTCTCTGTGCAGGGAGATATATTACCTAATGCCTGGGGACATGGCAACACCTTTAAACTACCAAAAAATGTTCATGATGTGAATTCTAAATGAATCAGCTTTGGCCTAGAATCTCAAGGTGCAGTAGCAGATTTTTAGAAGTGATGATGTACACACACACGGAGCAACTGCTTGTTCGCTCTGCATTCCCAGGACCCACCTCTATGACTGGCTATTTGGGTCATATTTTTGATGGTGTCTGTTCAGGGTGCCTAGGCAACTTCCAAGTCTATAATTACCCAGGATGCTCAGTACTGCCCTTCCGCCAACCCTCCCTCCCACTTTGGTCCCTGTTCATAGAACTGAGAAACAAAACATAGAACATTGAAAACTGTTCATTTTGTGTGCCTCATATCTTCACTGCCTCTCTTCCTGAATCTTTATCCTCATCTCAGTGGAATCTGTGTCTTTCATCATATAGGTAAGGTCTTATAGTGTCACAAAAACTCTTAGTTGCTGAACATTTGCAGATGTTTTATTTTCAGATGCTACAGCTCACTATTCCCTTCCTAATGTATTCTCTCCTTTCAGTTTCCTTGGCAGTAACCTCTTCATGCCTCAGACAGCACCATA
>RJWH01002883.1:177048-194598 GCA_004363575.1 Solenodon paradoxus
CTCTCCCTCTCTCTCTCCCTCCCTCCCTCTCTCTCTCTCTCTCTATCCTCTCTCTCCCTCCCTCTCTCTCCCTCCCTCTCTCTCTCCCTCTTCCTCTCTCTCTTTCTCCTCTCTCTCTCTCTCTCTCTCTCTCTCTCTCTCTCCCTCTCTCTCTCCCCCCTCCCCCCCACCTATGCCATGAATTGAGTCAATGTTCCAGATTCTCTGCTGCTAGACGAATTCTTTACTAATGCTGTCTTCTATGCCTTTACGCCCACTTGGTGTTTCCTTGGACGGCTCACTCATTCATTCAAGACATATTTCCGAGCTTGTAGTTACTGTGACATACTTAACAACAACAATAAAAAGACTACCTCCGACTCTGTGAACCCAACAATAGAGTTAAATCTTTGCTCTCTGAATATAGTCGCATATCGCTAGCAGAATTTCAACCTCTCCTGCTAAATTGACTTTGTTTTTGTATGTCTTATTGTCTCTCTCTTTCAGACAATCAGGCTAGAAACAATGAGGACTTTGCAAGCCTCCCATGGATACCTGACAACCCTGAGTCCCAGGGCGCCCCCGCCATGGTCTTCCATTCCCACTTGGTCTCCTAGATCTCACTCCCTCCTCACCTCATTCCTTAAAAACTACATCAGATCTTTCATTTTCCTCTGCCTCTTCCTCTACGCTCTTTTACTCAAACCATCTTTCCTTATTCATTACCGATTGCCTGATTCTGTTTATTTATTCATTTGATCAAAAGACCTCCATAATTTTTCTTCACTGGCTACAGAATGAAGGTCATGCTCTGTAGACTGACATTTGAGACCTTCCATGGTCTGTCCTCAGAGTGTAATGGCAGAAGCAACAACACAAATAATGGCAGTTATTATTTGTTATAGGACTTACTGTGTGTATAAGACACTAGGTTATGTATCTGAAACATCTGTTATTTCTCACACATAACCTGAAAGTCGAGTGCTATTAATATTTGGTTTTTAAAAAATAAATAAGTTGAGATTCAAAGAACTTATGTTGCTTTTCCAATATTACTTGGTGTATATGTAGTGGAGCACTTTTCTCTAGTACTTTACACAACGAAAATCTGCACCCTTCACTTCTGTAGACTGTTTTCAATTATTAATTATTTTTTTTTCCCCCATGTATGCTGTTATGTCCACTAGATAATTAAACTCCTTGGTGGCAGAGAGAAAAAGGGCTCCTATAATTCTTGCCTCCTTTTCATGTAGGGCTGTTAGCTGATGGCTCTGTTACTGAGTCTCTTCTGCATTTACGAAAAGGGACTCAAGTCCCATAGGGAGCTGTAAAGTCAAATATCATGGATGAGCTCATGTTTTCTATACTGTGAAGTGCTGCTCCATGCACTCCTCTTACCTGGTAAAGAACATTATCTAGAATTGGAATATCCAGAAATATCTGGAATATCCTCCAGAAACTAGATAATAGACAATTTTCAAATCTCATCATGTAGAAATTAAATCCTCTAACATCCATGATCTCTCTTACCTCTATTATTCTTTGGTTGTAGGACTGCCAATGAATGCCTTCAAACATATGCATTCTCTAAACTTAAGGAAAACACAGTTAAACTCCCTCAGAGCTGGGAACCACCCACTTACAAAGACAGCTTGTTGCCTGAGTTAACTATCTTTGCAATTCTCCATTTTGGAGTTTGTATGGTAAAAGGAAAAGGAAGGGGGCTTTGAAGTTCAAAAGACTCATTAAAGCAAGGACTCCAGTACTTATAATTCTCTGGGTATTGTGGGCAAGTTATTTTATCTTATCACACCTCAATAAAAGCATGCCTCTAGCCCCATCTCCCACTCCATATATACAACCCACAGCAGAAATGCATTCCAATAATATTCTGGAGGTTATTTTGTCTTTTGTTAGAAAAAAGAACATTTTCTAGTGGACAGAAATGATTAAACCTTCCAGCGATGCTGTTAGGCACAACTGGAGTGATTAGGATAAGGGGAGAATGCTTTACAAATAATGTCCAAGCTGGCTTTTCAGGATTCACCTTAGAATTCAGAACCAAGCTAGCCAAGAACTTCTAAAATCAAATAGAGAAACTGAATAAATTCACTCAAAATATAGTTAGCATTTTCTTTAAATAAGGGGAGAACTGATTTTTAGGGCTGTAAGTGATCCTTGATGATAAATTTAAATAAACTTGAAGCTATTTAATATTTCATATGCAACAGCCTGACAGGTTTGATACATTTGTGACTTTCTGAGTAGTTTGGGAGCAAAGCATACCCACTTCCCAAATGCAATTTCATAAATATTCAGAAGATGGGTGATTGTAGTAAATATGGAGAAATATGCAACATGTTATTATGCTTCTCAATCAAATATGCTAAGCAGCTCTTTCATTCACTGTACTGAATAAAGAATTCCGATGTGACAAAATGATTTCTATAAGATTCATGTATGAAGTTGGAAAAGTAAATTTGATTAAAAAGAAAAACTAGCTCAAGCCATTCATTGAAAAAGTTGCCTTAAATATAACATGGAGAAAAATATTCAAATATTAAGCGACTCGAATGTCTCCATCTAATTGCCTCATTTGCATTCTGTTTAGGTATTCAATCGATCGTCATACTGACCTCGACAGGTTTTTCACTATTAATCCAGAGGATGGTTTTATTAAAACTACGAAACCTTTAGATAGAGAGGAAACTGCCTGGCTCAACATATCCGTTTTTGCAGCTGAAATCCGTAAGTATTCTCCTAGGGGTTTCATTCTGCCTTACCCAATATTATTCCTTCAGACTCCTTATATATTCTGGAAAATGATAGACAGCTGAAATAGAATAAATTTTTTAGTCTTGAACATATTTTTCAGTCTTTAAATTTATTTTTTGATCATCCATGGAGAAGACCTGTTGGCAAATAGAGACGTTTTCATTTTCTCTGGCAGAACTAGATATAGATTTGGCAAGATAGCCGATAACCCTCTCCAGCCTGAAACTCATAACCATCCCTGAAGGATTTTTGACTTTCACCTGTCACTCATCTTTGTTTAAACGAAGAGCAGTTAAATCCTGAGAGCCAAGATTCATGGGTTCTTATTTACCTATAAACAGGTGGCTCTCAAATTCGATCATGCAGCAGAATATCAGGAGGCCTTGTTGGAACCAAGATCTGGCTCCCACTCACAGAGCCTCTGCATTCAGTAGGTTGGGGTGAAGCCTGAGAATTTTTTTCCAAGTTCCCAGGTGGTTTTGATGCTCTTCTGAAGACCCTGCTTTGACAACTACTGCTCTGGACTACACCCAAGGGAGCCAGGCTCCAATTTAAGCATTTAGAATTAAACCTGAGCATCAGAGTTAGTAGAGCTAGAAAAGTTGTTTAGTTCTTACTGGTATAATATTGACATTTATTCCAGGTCATGTTATTCCTTATGATCAATTGAAATAAATTTAAAACTATGTTAACATTTCAGATGCAGAAATCACACAAAGGTTTGTGACTTTCTGAGTCTCACTAGACCTTGCACTCTTCAGAGTTTAGATGACTTTTGTACCAACAACACCCTTTTTTGTCACTACCCAAATGAGAGCCTGCAGCTTACACTTTCCCAAGAGTATACTTGGAGAAGTGTAGGTTCCTCACTGGAACTGACTGTCTGAATTCTCTCCTTCCAGACAACAGGCATCAAGAAGCCAAAGTCCCAGTGTCTATTAGGGTCCTTGACGTCAATGATAATGCTCCCACCTTTGTTACCCCTTATGAAGCTTTCATCTGTGAGAGTGATCAGACCAAGCCACTTTCTAACCAGGTAAAACTGTTGTCTCTGCTCTGGCTATAAGCAAGGCATTTGAAAATAGAGTTTGGATTTGAGAGCTTTATCTGGAGATCCCTTCTACTCCCTGAGAAGGCTTCTGAGCCCTGGATGAGCTCAGGCAATTTGTTCCTTAATTAAAGCCAAGCTTCTTAGCCACCCAGGTTTCTTTTCTTTCTTTCTTATTTTAATAAATGATGTGCCAGTGTCCGCATGATTCATTTATGGGCCACCTTTCTCTTTCAGCCGATTGTTACAATTAGTGCAGATGACAAGGATGACACAGCCAATGGACCAAGATTTATCTTCAGTCTACCCCCTGATATCATTCACAATCCAAATTTCACAATCAGAGACAACAGAGGTTCGTACCAAGGTTCCTATGCATTCAGAGAAGTAGAAATGGAGAATAATGGCTTTTATATTGCAGGGCACAAACATTTTCCCTAATCTTAATTATGACTTTGTATTGAAGAACAAACAAGAAAGAGCAACGCCACCTTTAGTTTGAGACATGGGCTCATTTGGTGCACAGGAATAAGTGAATCTAACTTTATTTTGCTTCTTTTTGTCGGCTTTAAGATTTATGAAGCAGTGGGCAGACCAAGTGTGAGGCTTGCAAACAAGTTCATTTATCTTTTTTTTAAGAGGCTGATAAACTGTTGGGGGAGGCATGGCTTTATGAATATTGATATCAAGTAGAGTGTTAAAACTTTGTAAGGCAATGTTGTCTTTCACGCCTTCCTTTCCAAGTGCACTTTTCATTGGGGACAGAGCTTGATACCTAAAGGTGGTTGCAGAATTATGCTAGAAGGGCCAAAGTATTGTTTGGCTATTGTAAACATGGTGAAAATTTAATATGGCTTCTGATTTTGTCATTCAAGAATGCCTAGACTTGCAAATGACTCAAAGTAGTGTTTTGTTGTACAGGCTCCAACTCATGTAGTCCTTTGACAAAACTGAGAGCAGAGTCAGAGTCAAAAAATATCGCTTTTGGACTCTCAGCCAGATTTCTGACACTGCAAGTCTGTAAAAACAAGAAGACAAATGCCATCACTTGACATTGCTCTAAAGGTGACCTTCCCGAGGACCTATTCTACCATGAAGTACATGCTGCTACTAGGTTATAGACTGTTCATCCCCAGTTTATAGATTAGGCTTGTAGGATCTTAAAAATAATATAATAAGTAGTATAATTTCCCTATTACCATTATCACTATAATCACTCTCATCAATGCCAGTAGCAGAGAAATGTTCCCCATGCCTCCTTAGGCTTGGGAGTATAAGACCTGGCATACTTTATTGTTATTTCTTGAGCTATTGAAGCATTTACTAATAGCCCTCATAAATAAAGCATATATCAAATGAGTCTGTGGAATAAAATGTCCAAAATGCTAGCTTTCTACGGTGAGCATGGTCTCGAGAGCTTGAGTGCGAAGGAAGTTATACAGAGAAACCTGTGTTCTAAAAGAACCCTATATGATCACCTATGGTTCACTATGATTTCCATCATTATGAAACAGCAAGTTACCTGGAGTTTTTTTTATTTTATATTTAATATGGAATTTTCCTTTCACCCATTGGCTTTGGTTGATGTACACATGTCATCACCTTAAGACCCTAAAGGAGACGATTCTGCAAAGCCTTGGGATAGTTAAGTAGTTCTCTACTAGGAGCCTCTAGTAGATACACATAATCACTACCGGCTCTTCCTTCCGTAAAGGTGGATTTCTCCAAAGCAAAGGAGGCCTGGGCATGCAGTAGGCATTTAATAAATGTTTACTGAGCCGTCAGCAGGTGCCATGGACAGTGTTTTCCTAAGAGTTTCTAAGATAGGCAGGCCTCTTTGTTTCAATTTATGAGAATGCCTGCCTCCACACGTGGCATATTCTTAATACCCAAATGATTTTCTGATCTCATAACAAGTCATTAGAGTGCTACATTAGCCTGGACAGAAGTCAGTTTTCTGATGAAGGACATACTTCTAACAAAAGATGTCAGCAGTTATTTTGTTTTATCCCTTGTAAGTGACCTATTCAGTTATCTGGAAAATTCTGGTGCTCCCACATACCTCTTTATGCCACAGCTTTTTACCTGTTTTCTCAAATATTTGTGGTCAGAATTTTATGAGTGTTCATGTAATCCTCAACTTGCATTTGAGGTCTAATTACTGGATATCCTCCCAGCAACATTCCTATTTATCTCAGCAGCCGTCCCGAAACAGCAGTTGTTTCTAAGCTGCTCCCACCGTGCCAACTTTACCTCCCTCCGTGGCAGTCCTGCCTCTTTTCTTTTCCAATGTACAGTAGTATCCAGTTGCTGGTAACCCTCTGAAAACATTATACTAAGACATACTGTTCTCCAGGGAGTAATAAGTATTCCGTTTTGTCACAATACTTCCAGGATGCCATCTATATTTTCAAGAAGATAATATTACCATGGACGAGCCAACCTACTACCCAATCGGTCTTCCTTGTCCTTTCCTATAAGAAACTAATCCTACCTGGAGCTACCACATTTGCAGGAAATTGCGACTTTTTAAGAAAAATGTCTTTTATTAACTTTGGCAGTTAATGAAAAACTCCCATGTTTAGAGCTATTACAAAACCTTAAAGCAAATACAGTCGTATAATTAGCATATAATAGAGTTTCTTTTTACTAGGTCCTAAAAGTAATTACATATTGAAGTAATCCAAAAGGAGTAGTCACATTCCACATCCTATTAATAGCCTACTGAGTTACCAAATTTCTCAGCTGAGATGGTTTTCTGTAGAAAATGTGAGATAATGGTTTATATCATGCTGAGTTTAAAAGCATCAGGTTTCTTCTCTTTGCCTGTTTACTTCCATTATGCCATGTAAATAATCAGGATTGTGTTTGCCTAAACTCAGCATATGTATTCTCGACATCTTTAGAAATATAAGAGGGGAAGCCATCTTAATACACACAAACCTTTTTATTTCATTTTATCTTCATCCTCTGGCCTGATCTCTAAGACATCTCAGCAGGCAACAGGAAAGTAGAAAACTGAATGACTCTCCGACACTTAAGTCCACCTTAGGCTATTAATATCCAGAATGGTGCTGTTTGGGCTAATGAAAAGCTGATCTACCCATTTTTTGAGATGCATTTACTTTGAAAATATCAGACTTATGGCACCTCTAAAAACACAAGAAGCATGTAATGGAGAAGAAAAGTGCAAAGCAAAAAAAGTACAGTGAATAACCCCTCTTATCTGTCTAGCTCTTCATTGGTTTAAAAGGCCCCTCCAGGCCATTGTTTGGCTTAATTCCGCAAACAGCCCCATGAAGTAGACATGTTGGACATTTTTATTCCATTTTCTAGATGAGGAAGGGATATGAGACATCAGACATTTCAGAGACTTGCCCACAGTCACACTGCCAGTAAGTGAAATAAAAAGTTGGAATTTATGGAGGGTTCTATCTAGTATATAAACACACTATTTAGTATGAATAGAAAACTCACGTCTTTTCTAATACTGAAAAAAAAACCACTTTGTTTACCCTGTAGAAAATGATTATAATCTTCAGGGAAGAAAAATATGAAATTAAACTTGATTCATCAATCTAGGGTTCCAGGGAAAGTGTATAGAGAGAATAACAAACTGTACTTCAATTTCAATTTTAATCACAACTATAAAAACTGCACTAAAATATATTTCTGGATAATTTTATAATTTTCTTCTACTGCATAATTAAAACATATTCCTTGTAGGGAAAATTTGAAACTACAAACAAGCTGAAATAAAATTAAATATAATAAAATAAGTTGATAATATTCAATTCAGAAATAATAACTCTTGTTTTTTATATACTTCAGAATTTTTCTTGGCATGGATTTTGATCTTTAAAAAAAAGGCAATCATGAAATACATAGGTACTTTTCTCCACTTATTATACATTATTTTCCATAATAATATGTGATACACATTTTTCAGTATTAATATACTTAAGTCAATGTTTTTAGTATCTTCCTAACTTTCCCAATGGTGAGAGTCTGATAGCAATTTAATAAAGTTGCATTAGTACATTGTTTTCACATATTTTTGCTAAAAGCCTAAATATTCTTTTAGGATAAAGGCCTAATTTAGATTTATTGGACAAAAAGTTTTTGATAGTTAATAGATTGCCCATCAAATATCTGATACAATTTATAATATATCAGTAAAGCAGGTAAAATTCTATTTTCTCACATCCAGGCCAACTCTAGATATTATTGTTTTTAAATTATTGACAGATTTATAAGAGAAATATAATCATATTTTACATTTTCTATTCTTTTCATTACCAGTAAATCTAGGGTTTTCAAATAAATATTGACCAATTTTTTTTTTAATTTTTTAAATGGTCCATTCATTTCCTTTACCCATTTTTTTGAATTCTATATTCATCAGCTGACAATTGATTTATCAAGCCTTTTCATCTTTTAATGCTATTAATCTTTGACCTATTATCTTTATTATATAGACTTCCCAAATACTTCAATGTCCCTTCAGTTCTGATTTTTCTGTGTTCTTAAGTATAAATCGTAGACTTTTCTGTTAGCTTTTCTGTTTGATATCATCCTTAGCAATGTTTTGCTAAATTGATATCAATATCCACCTATCTTTTTCTCTTATATATTATGTTTCACATTTCAGTTACTCATACAGGTGAAATATAACCACACACACTTGTTGGCCAATTCCTAAATATAAGAAAAATATCAGTCATTGCCAAGTTCTTTGTAGCACCATTTTTATTATCATCTACATTATATACCCTTAGAATTTTTTTGACTATTAGTTCTTCCTGTCTATTTAGTCTAGCGCTAGTATCATATTTTTCTTTAATGGTTTTAACACACGTGTTAAAATCTAACAAAAGATTTCTCTACATTATATTCATTTTATTACTTTCTTAAACGTGGTTCCTTTGTTCCTACAGATGTAATTTAGAGTTTTTTCTTCAAGTACTTGACAAGTAACTTTGTGAATTTTATTGAGTTTACCTTAAATTTATAGATTAATTTTGAAACTGAAAATTTAAAAATATTCTTCCTATGTGCAGCATGGTCTGACTTTTCACTGAATCAATGCTCATTTTGTTACCATCGGGGTGCTTTGTAATTTTCTTCATTTCTGTTCTATGCATTTCTTATTAATTTTATAGCTATCTACTTTATATTTTGGATGATCTTGTGAAATGGATTTTTAAATTATATTTTCTAAGTGTCTTTCTAGTATAAACTAAATTGTTACAAAGTGATATAACTTCTCAGTTGATTTTTCTGAGTTTTCTAAGAAGACAATTACATACAAATTAAATAACAACAACTTTCTAACCCTTTTAAAATCTCTTCTGCATAGATTTGCACTTTTAGAACATGTGTTAAATAATAGGGATAATAATGACATGCTTTCTTGCTACTTTATTAGGGATGTTAGTTCTAGTTTCACCATTAAGCCTAACATTGGTTATAAGTATAAATTAAGATTTGTACTGTGGTGTGTGTGTGTGTTAGAGAATTTCATCTCCATTATTATTTTATTAAAAATAGACTTCAATTTTTATCATAATTTTTGGATTCTAACAAAATGATAGAATGACTTTGTCCTTTGACTTAATGATTTGGTAAAGTAATGAAATAGAAATGTTCTCATGTTGAATCTCATATTTTAAACTTGCAAACCACTTGCTCCAAACAAGTGTTAGAGGAAAGAGTATGGGTTAGAGATTAAATTCTTGGTTTTACTTTTTATCTTTATTTCTAAAATAATTTTAATATTAATACCTAAATATCTGACACACAATTAATCCAATTACTATTTTAGAAAAAATATTTTCAAATTTTACACCACTACTAATTTTTTAATTGAGCTGCTATTTTTAAAAATACAAGCACTGAAATACCAAAAGCTGAGCACATATCAAACGCATCTCAGGTCTAGAACCCCAAGGCTGAATGCTCTACAATGGGTCAACTCATCTAAAGTTGGAGACCTATCAGCTCATTGTATCACTGGGCTTTTAAATCATTATTTAGGTGCACCCCGATAGAGTAGCAGTTAGTTCCACCACCTCCAGCTTAGTGCAGTCCATAAACATCCCCATGAACTCGAGTCCACGACAGGGCTAGGGGGAACAACCAAGATGAACAACTAAGTAAAAATAGAAATAAAAAATCCTTCTTCCTCCTCTCTCTTCCTGCCTGCCTAGTCACCATCATTCCTGCCTGCACCTTTCCTCTAAAAATAAATGAATATATCATTGCTTAGTCATTTCAACAGCATAGAACGATTTTAGGAGCTGGCACTAAGTTCCTATTGTAACAGCAGCAAAAATACTCTTAGACTCACTCTATTTTGTTTTACCTTCTCTGTTCTTCCTGTTTCTTCTACATTTAGTGTCAGTGTGGCATTCCTCAAAAACTAGATATTTCCTAGTTCCCCTATCACAAGTGCTCCTTTCTGTCTTTCATAATCATGGAAAAATGAATCATGTGCTGTGTTCTAGGAAGTGTCCTAGGAGTGGGGTTGTAGCAATGCGTGGACATAGTTGTGACACTGGGGAGAACACCTAGAAAGTTGGCTCTATTGGGAAAGCAGCATTAATTTTGATAGCTGACTACTGATGACCTGCTCCCGGGGAACTGTGACTATCATGGTGGCCTCCACACAGATTTGTCTGACTCTAGTGTGCCCCCATTTAACTCTGTCCTTGCTAACAAACTTATCTCAGGATGTTTTTTCTTCCTAAAAACCTTCTGTCTTTCCATCTCCTTTGGATTTAACTGGAACTTCATAACTTAGTGAACAACAAATATAATCTCTCTCCCATAAACCTTGCCTCTATCATCTCCTTTCTCTTACTACCTTAACCTGACGCTCCGAAAACTTCACCTCAATTTTCCAAAATGTGCCATGTGCTCATATGCCTGTGCTTTTGCTGGACCAGGAATGTACTCCTCCTGCCAATTCCTCCTCTTTCCAGGCTCGCCTTAAATGAGGTCTCTTAGGAAAAGTCTTGCCAGACATCCCTGCCCTTCATGGATCTTCCTCTGTCTCCAGGAACAGTAACATCTAGTATTTTTCTTACCACTGCATTCTAAGCACTGTATCCATTAGACTATGACTTCTGTGGTGACATGAGAAAAGAGGATTGACCGCATACATTGATT
Organism: Solenodon paradoxus; assembly: GCA_004363575.1. Taxonomy (NCBI): domain Eukaryota; kingdom Metazoa; phylum Chordata; class Mammalia; order Eulipotyphla; family Solenodontidae; genus Solenodon; species Solenodon paradoxus. Next base: position 188,021 of record RJWH01002883.1, read on the forward strand.
AAAATGAGAGCATATTGGAGAACAAGTTTGCTTTTAAAATTTCAGGGTTATTATTATAGAAAAAAATGATTATGTTATGATAGAAGCTTCAGGCTAGAAAAGACAATCCCTCTTTTGATGTTGGAATGTTTGGAAGGAGCCAGTCACCTCATACTTCACACTGTTCATCCATTCGTTACTATTAAACAAAGTTATCTTGGATATCTGGGGTTTGGAGCCAGGAAGAGATGACCTCCAGAAGTATTTATTTTGAAAGTATAATGTTATCCAAGATGGACTAAGTTTCTGATCATCATGATACATTCAGAGTTAACTTTGAACTGCTAAAAAAAAAAAAAAAAAAAAAAAAAAAAGCAGAACAAAATATAATTTGTTTAGCAAGCAGGTTAGTCTGATTAAGGAAGAATACCCTGATTAAATTAGAACAATTGGTAAACATTTTTCTTTTTTCCTTTTTTTTTTTTCTTTTCTCTACACAAAGAATACATTTTTTTTTTTATGCACAGCATCAAAGAGTGTCCAAGTATTCTGGTTTTTTCACTTTTGCAATTTAAAGGTATCCAAACAGATTTCTATGAAACTTCTTTTCCCTTTAATTGCTTCAATATGGAAGATGTTTCACTGGCAGATCAAGATGGCAGATGTCTTTTAATGCACTGTCATTTTCGCTGTGTAAATAATTATGTTCCTTTTCTGCTTGAAATTCATTGCTGCAGTTTGTCCAACAAAGAACACAGTTTATCTGGGAATCCATCCCCTCCTCACACAATTGAAAAAGAAATTTTCTTAGTGGATCCAACACATCATTCTTTCCAAAGTTCCCTCTGTCATTAACTAACCACTAGAATACTTCAACTGATTCGAAGACCCTAAATATTCATATTCCACTGAATTCTTGGGTAGTTTTCCTTGTCGTCAACCAAGAAATACTTAGGCAGTTTACTCTTTTCTCCCTTCTTATTATGAAGGAGAAAATTTTCCTCAAACAAAAGTGAGAGTTGATTCTAAGGCATGTGATAAATTATAATAGTGAGAAACCTGTTAATACCAATGACTAATATTCATTTAGATGTCTCGTATACACATGCACATAAGCAAGTATCTCTACAATATTATTGATTGTATGTTGCATTTTGCTGATCCCTCAGTTTCAAAGGTCAGGATGCCCCCACCACCAGTACTGCACAACTCCTTGCTTCATTTGGGAGACATTACAGCCATCAGATTCTTGGGACAAATAATTATCTTCATTAGTATTTTAAGGCCAATTTCTTATAGTATTTATCTCAATGTAGTATTCCCTTCATTATAAATATTGGGAAAAGAACAGTTTGTTTTGTTTTGACTCTTGTATGTGTTTATTTTTGAAAGTGTCAGTGTTTGAATTGCTGTGGGAAGGGAGGTATGACATGAAACCATACTTTGAGAATCTCTCTGTTATAGAATTTAGGCTTCTAAGAGCAGTCCTTTTATCTAGGACCTAAGTCTCTCTGGATCTTACTATAGGCTATAATGGACTTCATCTAATTAACTAAAAATGTTGGAGAAATTTGTTTTAAAAACAAAAAGAACTATTACAATTGCCACACAATCCTATCAGGATTCTAGAGCCAGTTGAGTGCTATGAAAATATAGTGACACCTAGCAGCTTAAATCCTAGTTTTGTTTGTATTTTAAATGCTATTGTGAACAATTCCCTCTTTCTTTCTCAAGGTCCTTTCCTATAAAATAAGATAATTATACTTTCTGCACATGGTTTCAAAATTCTTTGGGATAAGGTATGTGAAAGTAACAGGGAATGATGTTTGCACATATTAATAGCTCATTGAATGCTGCTTATTTGAAAATGAATGTTGCTTAGTTGAAGAGGACTCCACTCAAATAACAGGAAAAGAATAGATGATGTTTAGCAGGAATCAAAACCACCATGTAGGTAGGCAGTATTGGTCAGACTGGGTTTAAAAGTGAGGAGTGAGAGAAGATGGTTTCCAGAAGCTACTGAATCAGTAAACACTGACTATGTGGAAAAGCAGAATGATGCTGAGATGAAGTGAAAGGCGCATCATTCAGCTGGTCATTCTGCTAGCGCACAAAATACTGCGAAATGCACAAAGATGATGAGACAAGGCCCCTGCCCTCAGGGACATTACTGTCTGGTGGAGAAGACAGACATTCAAACAATCACCATCACTGAAAAGTACAATGCAGGTAGGTGAACAGTTCCTATGGTGTTCAGAAAGGCAAGAAAATAAATATCCATAAATAAGCTATTAAGTTGATAATTAAGTATTAGTAATATCAGAAATATAAATGCTACCAGCTTGAATGACATTATTTGAAATTCCTATTATTTCAGTTCCTCAGAGGACAGCAAATACTAGCATTAAACATTAAAATTATTTTTCAAAATCCATAAATCTAAATGAGGGTTTAAAATCTAAGTAGTTAAATTTTTCAGTGATGTCTTTTGTAACAGTAGTTATGCACATCTCTGAAATTATTAAAACTTAGAATTCCACTAAACTTTTGGGACACACACTATATATATATATATATATATATATATATTCTTTTTTCATTATTCTGATAGAGCTATTGCCACATTTCTAGAGAAAGAGGAGAGAACCCAGAGGAGAGATATCAAATAATGATTATTCTGCTGGTAACTGCATAACTGTCTTCAGATGTGTGGGAGATTTTTATGTAATCGATCTACTGTGTGTCTGAGGTTTGAGCAGAAAGGGTAGAATGAGTAAATTTGGGTCAGAAGTGAACGAAATAAGAGCAAGACTTGACCTAGATTCTCCCCTATCTTTAACAGTCTCAAAAGAAGGGCCCTTGACCAATGTACCAAGGCTTTTCCTCACAGGCTAAAATGTCTTGGGTCAGGTCGAGCAGTGGGGAATCTTTCATTTCAGAGCAGAGAAGGACAGAGGAAAAGGAGTAGTAAGAAAGAGCATCTTAGGACCTTTAAGGAAGCCACTGGGGACACTATTTTGTCATCTTAGGTCAAGCCACTCTCTCTTGACATAATGGTAAGAACAGAATGTATAAATTCTTTATCAAAATTATTTATCTTTTCAAATTGTCACCATAGGGGATTATGCCCATACACTGACCATTTTGCTCCTTTGCTCCCTTCCTTTTTTTTTTTTTTTAATAAAAGGTTAGTATCCGAGTCAGGCTGTCATCAAGGACTGCTTCGCCATCATAAGTTTCTCCTCTAATGTCAGTTGTATGTATCCTTCTACTGGGCTATATCATCATCATAAGCCTTATATTTGCAGCTGGTACCATGGAAACCATCATTATCAATAACTTTACATTTTGCTATTATAACAACAAAGTATACAGGTAAATCAGCATATGATTAGGAGTCCAGATTGCAGACATAAAAAATTGAAGCATGAATTTATTTCACATTAATAGAAACAGCACAATTTGTGCATGACATATTCTAGTAAGTAATGGTCCTATTTGCAAGGTTTTGCCTAACTGGAGGTGGGGGTGGGAAATGGAACTGGTTATGTCTTTGTTGCCAGGGATGAGAACACTGGGTATCAGGATGAAAACCCGAGGTGCTCAAAGCATATTTTCTTCCCATGGAAAATATGTTGCCCAGGACTGAGGAGCATGAACTATTTTCTTACCTCGGGATGATAAGCCCTGTGTAGGCAATTGCATTCAAAGCTGCAGTGACATTTCCAAGAATTCACTTTCCTCTCTTTGCCAATAAGTTTCTCTTCCTCATTAGTCTACTGCTCAGAGAAGAGAGCTTCCAGAAAATAATTAATATTTACTGAGCATCTCCAACTGTCTGGCACTCTGAGAAGTACCTTTGCAAATGAAATAAAATTTAACTCTAAAACTTATTCGTTTCATAGACATTAACTTAACATGTCTTAAGTCAGGCAATTAATATTTAGAAGATTCAAACTTAGGTCTGATTGACCCCAAATACTGAGCGGTGCTCTCTTTTGAAACTGTATAAAAAGGAAAGATCTGACAAATCTCAGGATGGAAATTTAAAAACTGTTACAACATTTGTCTTTTTCTGCTTCATCTTATCAACCATGGAGCCAATCTGACACATCCCTGAAATAATGATACCCTCACAGAACCTCTTTACACCTTTTTTTTTTTCCCTTGGTTCACAAATAAACCTCCAGAATATGTATGTCCAAAAGCAGGGGACTCTTTCAAAGACAGATAGAGAGTGACTGGTTAGTTAAAATAATTTAGATTAGAAGAGAGCATGTAGTCAAACACAGAATGCGAAATTGACTCCTACTTAGATGTACTATTGTTATGGTAGTTTGTTCCTGTCTCCATTTGTGGTTGTGGATTTTTTTTCCCCATGAAGTTCTTGGCTCACAGTGGCTGTTTTTGTTTGTCAAATATCAGAGTGGATCACAAGCAAGATCATCACAGGCTACAGCACCCACTTCTCTGAAATACCTCCCCCAAAAGCAGATGCCCCCTCCCACTGGTGCTGAAGCCACTTGGACCTGCAGTGGGAATATTTTCCACACTGAAGTAGCATCAAACACCTAAGTGCCAACCCCAGCCTGGTCAGACGCCTTTCCCGTCTACCACATTCACCCTTCACCCTTCACCAGCCCTGAAGGCACTAATACTTCATCGGGGAGTTAAGTTCTCTGGTAGAAGGATTCCCTGAACCCTCAGAAAGCAAAGTATAGAGGACACCACTGGCTTTTACGATATTATTTCGTTCCAGAAACAACCCCCTGAGTCACGTTTGATACCAACCAGTGCCCTTATTTTAAAGATGAACAAGGGAGGTTCTTGACAGGACGTCACCTTCTGAAGTGTGTGACTAGTGTAGCCCAAGAAGAGACCCTCAGCCCACTCCTTTTTCACCTTCTGAACTAACTCTTTTTTTCTTTTAAGAGAGGGAGGAAGGAAGGGAGTAAGAGGAAAAAGAAGCATTTTTATTTGTTTCATTGTGTTTTTTGGTTTACTCCCCCGGCCCTAGGTTGCGATCCCAGTTCCTCGAACTGTATATGGTTCGCACCCCAGCTGTCTCAGCCACCTGAGCTGCAGGGGTGTGCCTTGAACTACTTTTAAAGTCCACATGCGAAACATATATGATTTCTAAAGAAAATATGTTTGTAAGGTGTCGAGATTCCTCTGATCTCTCTCTCAGAGACTAAATGGTTCAGTCAGTGCATACTTTGATGTACTTTTATGTAATCATGTGGTTGAGAGGCCTCAGCTGTTCAGAATATGAAACATCTTGAATTCACATCTGAAGAGATTTAGGGAAGTTTGAATTCACATGCTAATATCAGACCCTGTTTTCCATTAGTGTTTGATGTTCAACTATCTTCATGTGTAAGGCAGCCTGCTGTGATCTGGAGGTACAGCCTTATATAGATGCCACATTGAAGAACAGGTATTAAATTATGGTTTCCACAGGTTTAAAAAAACAAAACCAGTCCATATTCCTCCAACCCAAATCCATGGGTAACGGAGTGAGACCCACGAGATAAACTTAGTAAATGATCTGTTGGGGATGTTATCCCTGTCACAGGAGTATATGTGAGCAAGCAATTTAATTTTCTTAAATATTTCATGTGTATTTTTATTTATGATAGCATTAGTGACATTTCAGATCATTGAAATGCGGGTGGTAGATATTGTAACTTCATTTGTGACATTCTTATTTGAACTCAAAAATATATGAGAAGAAAATACATTTTGAAATAAAATGGACAGATAAATTATAATTTTTACACATAAAGCAAGGGTATAGTCTAGAACAGGAAAAAATAATCAAAAACTAAATTTTCAGTTAACATTTTATTTGACTAGTTTATTTTTATTTTTTCATGTATTTCCAGAATATATATATATATATATATATATATAATGTTTCTCCAACAGTAAGAGAAATATATGTCAATCACACAGAATTCAGAAATATAGAAATAAGGGCTAGCTATCTATTCTGCCTTGTTTGATTGGAACGCTGGCTATGAAGGGCAGTGAATCTGTTATTAAAAGTCTTGCCAAAAGCTAGTGGGTACACAGACCTTACCTTTTGCAATACTCAGAATATTTCCTCATCCTTAAATGAGACTGTATTAGCCATATATATATATATATATATATATATATTTTTTTTTTTTTTTTTACATAGAGACTATCTTGTACTTACTTTATTTAACTTAAAATATATTCTAAGGTATCTTTTCCTACACAGGAGCTAATTCATAGTACTGTCAATCCATTTAAAACCTGCTAGCTATTGGGTTATCATATTGGTCATAACATTCATACTGCTGTAAATTACTGATTCTTAACTTACAAAAGGAGGCAGTCTGAACTCAGGATCTGTGTGTGTGTGTGTGTGTGTGTGTGTGTGTGTGTGTGTGTGTATGATTTGATGAAGTATATTCAAAATTTCTACTATTTTATAATAACTGTATTTTCCCTGAGCATACAACCTGGAAAAAATATTTTTGACTAGACTAAATATGCAGAAAATATAAAAAGGAAACATTCGGGAACCCAGGATCTCTCTCTCTCTCTCTCTCTCTCTCTCTCGTGTGTGT